>JARFJB010000938.1:30000-88320 GCA_036346205.1 Vesta saturnalis | reverse complement strand
GAATTTTTTCTGAAGGTATAGGACAACTGGAGACAAGTTGGACACTAAATGTGTTAATGTAGGAGGAAGTTATGTAGAAAAATATTTTTGTTGTTTTCAAATATCTGTTTTTCTTCATAGCTAGGTGGAAAGCTTAAAAATCTCCCCTCGTAGCTTGAAAAAAAATCCAGCGTCTCTTACTTATCTCTAGCATCGCTGCTGCTTACGTCGCAGTGCGCGGCGGCCGCCATTGCTAAAGCGTTGATCATTAGGATGTTAACCATTATGATGTAATAACAAATAAGCTATTGGCGCTGTCATATTTAATACTGATTAAATACGGATTGTGTGGTATCAAAATGTTCGTAAAAAATATTTCTTTTAAACATGCTAATGAGCCACTCTCATTACTATTGAAAAAATTGAGTTAGAGTTAGGGCGAGAAATACGAATTTGCAAACTTTTAGCGAACGTAAAAGGTACTAAATAATAAAAGCCGATATTGCTTAATTTTAGGTAACTACCTGATGTCAAATTAACCACTTTAAGCAATTCAAGCCACTCTAGATTGAAATTTATAAATTTAAATATTTTTTAGGTTAGGTGTCAAAAAGTGATAAGTGGGGTATTATTATTTTCAGAATGTTGTTTTCTATCAAAATAAGCAAAAATATACTGGTTGTCTCATTCAAAATAAGAAAGTTATGGTCACTTCCGGGCAAAGTGGAAATGACAAAAAAACAATTGAATATGTCAAAAAATCCAGATTTATACCTACCAAATTTCATTTACTTATATTAAAACAAATAAAACAGTTACAGGAGCGAACCACCTGCTTGCGACATCCAGTATACAGGGTGTCCCGGAAAATCACCGACAAACTTCTACAGCGTATTCCCAGGACCAAATTAGGACATTTTTCGCTTTTTAAATTTTATCCCGAAATGCACCCCTAAAAAGTTATACGCTCTCAAAGTTCAATTTAAAATGTAGAAAAATCACTACTAATTTATAAGTGACCTCAACCTTCAACCCTTAAAAAAGTTATTTTTGCAATATAAATTAAAATTTTTCTGTTTTATTTTGGTAATACATTTTAAAATAAAGGAGTTTTGCCTCTAAAATTTTTTTTCTAAAATCGACGGTTCTTGAGAAAATTTGAAACATAATTTGTATTTATATGATCCGTGCTTATTTGATCATTCATTTAGTAGTAGGCTGCGTCTTCAAGACAAAACAATTAGTTAATTGTCAAAAGTTCTTACCTACTCAAGTAAAACGTGTTCCTGTTCATTATTTTATTGTTATTTATGATGGAACGTTACTCGTATTCAGAATTAAACGATATGCATTTTGTATTTAGCGAATGTGGAGGTAACTCTCAAGTGCAGCAAGAAGATTTCCAAATAGACATTAAACGTACCATACCACTTTTGCTTCCATTAACCGTGGACAGGTAGTTTTCTGCAAAGAAAGGCAAATTCCGGACGTCAGCATCACATTAGAAGTGCTTAGGTAGAAGCGCATATTGGAAATTATTGAGGATAATCCAACTACAAGCACTAGACGCGTCGCTTCTAAATTGAATAATTAATTCTAAAAATGCTGTTCACCGAACACTTAATGAACAATTGTTAAAATTGTACCGACAGATCTACTACTTAGAATACTGTCACTGGTTGATGAACAATTTCATTGAAGATCCCCATATTGTTGGTCGAAGTCTTTTACAAACGAAGCCTGCAATACTAGAGATGGCATCTTTAATTCCCATAATTTCCACAATTGGGCAGATGAGAATCCTAATGTAATTCAAGAAAGTCGTTTTCATCATAAATTCAGTATAAATGTCTGGGCAGGAATTCTTGAAGAATTTATATTGGTCCAGAAATAACTTCGATCAACGCGAATGTCTGTAATACGTCGAGCGAATGCTTGCATTCAAGTAAATGGGGGTCATTTTAATTTTTTTAAATTTTATTTGAATTCTTTATTTTAAAATGTATTATTAAAATAAAGCAATTATCAAATAAGCACGAGATCAGTTAGTTGCAGAATTCAAACTCATTTTTCAAATTTTCTTAAGAACTGTCGATTTTAGAAGAAAAATTTAAGAGACAAAATTCTTTTATTTTAAAATGTATTATCAAAATAAAGTAGTATTTTGCAAAAATAATTTTTTTTAAGAGTTGAAGGTTGACTACAGTGCAGACCGGGTAGTTCTAGTCATTCGATTTTTTTTTAATGTCTATCAAATTTTGACTTGCGTAAGATAGGTCAACTGTATAAAAACGGTGATAAAGTCATTTTTCTACATTTTAAACTGAACTTTGAGAGCGTATAACTTTTTAGGGATGCATTTTGGGATAAAATTTAAAGAGCGAAAAATGTCTTAATTGGTCCTGGGAACTAACTATAGAAGTTTGTGGGTGTTCTAATTTTCGCTACATAACCATATTACGTAACGGAAAATTTACACACATAATAAAGGTTCGTTATTCGTATATAGGAGTAGAAAATAGCTACTTATACAATGAGAGCGTTAATTAATGTCTAGAAAAAATTACTTTCCACTGCCTATGAAATCAAACTTTACTTCCAGTTACTTTGACATCATTTTGAAGTTGACCAAATTAAATGGCCTACATAATTTAAAATTGTTTTTAATGTTTATTAGTAAATTAATGTTGTTTTCTTTGATTTGTTGTACAAGATTACAAACAAATAAAGGCGACATAATAACAATAGTAATTTGTAATGTTTCATTAATTATCTTACAATTTTAGGATACATTATAATAAAATTTATATTAATTTAACAGTTACAGTATAATCAATTAAAAGTTTTTCAATTTGGGAAACTGGTGTATTAGTTCTAAATTATATGCTCTATATGACCTCCATTATTATTTAAGCAAGAATCTATTCACCTTTTCATATTGTTAAACACATTTCGTGACTGGTCTTGAGTAACGTTTTGAATCTCAACTATAATTGCACGAGTTCGCGCTGCAGTATGAGCAGTTGCATTATCATGCTGATAATACCCTCGTGATACTTCATCATCGTGAAGCTGGTTTATCATTGTATTTAACAATAATAGATAACTTTCATCTGAACAGGGAAAGGGTAACCAAAAAAGAAGAACCTAAATATGCCACGATAATACCATTTATACAAGGTACCTCAGAAAAAATACGAAGGATAGGCAGCAAATACAAGATATGTATTACCTTCAAATCGACCAGAATGTTCAGGAGAATACCAACCCAACAATGAACATCAGAATTCCAAGAATTGTGTATACAACCTACCATGCGAATTCGGCAGAGCATACATAGGAGAGAGCAGTAGGCCACTCAAAGTGAGAACGCAGGGACATAAGAACAACGTTCGCAAGGGCGAAACCGAAAAATTAAGAATCGCCGAACATGTCTGGAACGAAGTTCACCGCGTACAATGGGATAACATACAGATAGTGGGAAAAGACGAGAACACAACTCGTCGGAAACTCAAAGAAGCCACATACATCGCAGTTCTAAAATATGTATATATATATATATATATATATATATATATATATTGGATTAATCAGTGGCTCAGCCGTAAAGGTGTCAGACTAGTAAGTGAAAGATACCATGGTCGAATCTGAGAGTAGTCAAGTGCTTGGGAAATAATTATATACAACATATGAATTAGACTCAAGTGCGAATCCAGTCCTTCTCAGGACTAAGCTTGATGACGGAAGCAGAATCCGCTTTCGAAACGTCGCGCTCCAAAAGCTAAAACTGTGGAAATAGGCCGATCAACTCTACTAATAGGAAACCACAGTTACAAAACAATTATAATACAGAATCATGTTTTTAATTGCAACAGGAAATTTTGTTATTACTTTATCGATATTGGGTGTGAATGATAACCTACACGTTTTTACATAATGGGGTTTTACCCTAGACGTTATAGAAGTAATTGAGTAGTATAGGTTTATTACTGTTTTTTTTCAAAATTGTTAATGAATGACGAAATGAATGTTTTTACAACGTATTGTTAACTTAATTTTAAGGCCTACCTTAAAAATATTTTGCATGTAACAAATTTCAAATACAACCGATGTAATTATAGTTTTAACAACAAAAGGTGCTATAACTTTAAAATAGAATTGACTTAATAATTGCTTTATCGATATTGAGTATCAATGACGACTTACACGTTTTTACATAATGGGTTTTTAACCCAGACGTTATAGAAGTAATTGAATAGCATAAGTTTATTGTTATTTTTCAAAAGTGTGATTGAATGACGAATTGAATGTCTTTTAGAATGTATTGTTAACTATAATTATTTTTCTTTAAGCAACTAACTAATTAACATTTTTAATAACCTAGTAAAGGTTTGCCATTACTTAAACAAAATTTGGAGATAATGTCGAATTGTACACCTTTAATTAATTACCGATTTTACGCAGGCTTCAAAATCGTAGTTGAATAGTGAAAGCTTGACATGTTTTATCAAAATTGTGTTTTGAATGCTAACTTGGCCGACTTTACAATACGTTATTATCCATAAATTCTATAATTATTTTTAGAACGTTAGCTAATTAGGGAAACATTGTTTACTCTGCTTATGTTTTTTGTTGCGTAAAAGACTGTGTATGTATAAAAAGCGAATGAGGTATTCCTCAGCTTCAGTTGCAATTTTATCGCTCGTGTGTCAACTTTCCATTTCATCTTTTTCAGTACAACCTGCTGAGTTATTACTTTTGCCTTAGCTTTTACTTTATTTATTTTATTCGCTCGTACAGTTTTTTAATATTGTGTTATAATTACAAATAAGGGTTTAGCTAACCTAAACGCTACAACCTGTTTTAAACCTTTTAAAAATATTAAGAACCTGGAGATTAATGTTGAATACAAAATACTCGCTCTTGGAGTAGTATCAACAATGTATGGTGAAAGGATTACTGTGGAGCTAGCCGAGTTTAAATGCATACTACCTGAGCGCTTCTACAGATTTTTTAAGGCCGGCGACCAGTTCATATGCTAATTTAATGAGCAGTTGAAGATTAAAAACGTTTCATTAATTTATTTACGAGCCGCAGGGAAAACAATAAATTTAATATTCAAGTAGTAAACGGTATTATAACTATATTTTGTTGTGTTATTGGTTTAATAAAATTCTTACTTTGTTGTGTATGAGATTAATTTACTCATGATTGGCTTGAATGACAGAGAGATTTAATTATGACTCATAATCGAAACAAAACGATTGCGATACATTGTGGCTCATAATTAATACCAAAATATATTGTACGTAACAGTGGTTTGAGACCCTGATGCATACGGCGGACCTTAAAACTTAGTGTTATTTCAAATTTCCCTCCATAACCATTACATGACTCTGTATATACTTTTAAAAATATACCGCGAGATAACGCCATAAACAAATTCAAATTTTTGGTCAAGGGGGGTGAAGTCCTGAGAGTAAGTTAGTAAGTCCTACATCTCTCTTACAAGTTAGTATTAGCCCCCTTATTACAATACAAATCCATATTTCCAGCCATACCCTACAGAGACTTAAATACAAATTCAAATTTTTCGCTAATGGGGCCTCGGGAGCAAGTTGCAAAGCCCTACACCTGTCTTGCAAGTTAGAATTAGGCCCCCTTATTAGAATACAATTTAAAATGTCCCGTTATAACCAATCAGAGCACAGCTGCTGAATAGTGAGGTTAAGGACCAATCAGAAGGAAGTGGGTGTGGCCACACCTTAATGAAGCCATAAGGGCCTTAACACCCTTCCTTAACGCAGACAAAATGGCCGCTAGACCTTACCCTAGGGACACCCTTAACCAAGGGGTTAGACCACCATAAAAGCTCTTAATATTGCCAAAAGGATCTTAATTATGGGCTAAACCTCGCCCAGGAGTTCAAGGACGCCCCTGAAAACAAGCCGACCTCATCCCAGACCTCACGCCTCGCGATGCCTTAGACCCCCACTGTAAGACGTGGCTATGACGTCACAAAAAAGTGGCGGCGACGGTGGGCTTCTTATGCAACCTCCTATTTATACATTCATAACGAAAACAGGCAACATTGTAAAAACAAAAACAGTAATATATGGTAGAACGATGTTTAAAATTTCATGTCCGATAGAGATTCGTACCGTAAAAAAAATCCAAAGCCGCCCGCTTCTATCAAAATATCGATAGTACAGATTCAGCATTTTCAATCATATTTATTTAATTTATACATTTATTACGCTTTACATTAAAAAACTTTGAAAAAAAAATTTATGTACAATTAAATCTTCTTGAAAACATACGTCTACATTTCTTCTTATGAAATTAATAGTTATTCAGGCAAGGAAACAATTTGAACTAAGACTTAAATTCTACCTTAGGAATTGCCGCTTAAATCCGCGTTATTTTAAAAAATTGCTTGGAACATAATTAATTGATATGTTTAAGATCTACATCCAGGTATTTTTATATCTTTTAAATATGCAGCTGTTTTAGAAATGTTTGATAGAAACCGAAAACTCACCTTAATAAACCGCCGCTGGATTTCTCCAAAGTCTAATCAGCTCTAAGCCAAATAAGATCAAGCTTAAATACAAAACTTTAAGAACGTAGGTATTCTCGTTCTGGAGTTATCGTAGATACTAACATACATCCATACACACACACGCACCCATGCACGCACTCACGTACGCACTCACCCACGCACGCGCACGCGCCCCCATACACGCACATACACACCCGCACTCACGCACGCACGCACGCACACACATACACACACACACACACACACACACACACACACACACACACACACATCCAGACACGATGGCCGATCTTGGCGAAACTTGGCCAAATGAGCTAATAAGTCTATTTAGCGATAGTGAAAAAAAGTCGAATGCATAATACCTACAGAGGTATATGTAGGTTGGAAAGTAAAAATTTCAAATATGTAATATTAAGTAGCTAATTTCATGGTTTGGACTAAAATTTTCATACCTCTAGTGGAAAATAATATCGTCTGGACATCTATTTATGCTCTCTCTGTATATCGAGATGCAAAATAAGCGTATTTTTCCACTAGGTGTGAGGATTTGATCAAGAGCGTAGAGAGACTAAAGACATGGTGTGCAAAAAACAAGCAATATTTGCACCTGTTTTATACAAGATTTTTTATAATTTAGCCATTGAGGAAATTATCACAATGGATACATTTTAGATTCATTTCGATTAAAATAAAATATAGAAATGCTGTTGTTTTTGAAGAGATGGTGATATAAGGAAATAGTGGCATTAATTGATACCATAGCCGCATAGCGTTAATGTCAATCAATACTTAACAAAATATTACGAATAGGTGCCGTCAAATTAAAAATTGTACCTTTAACTTTCATAACAAATAATTGGGCCTGGTACATTTCGCCGCGGTTGATGCGCCGTGACCGTCTCGCCACTAGGAATGTTCACCGCGAAAATGATTCTACGCGATAACGGTTCGCCGCACAGTTTGCAGGGGGATGTTTTCACGCAAATATTTTTGTTTGTCAACATTTTGCTAAACATTTCAAAATTTCTAATTGCACTTGTATTAAATAATTGAAAAGGTTCAAGTTAATAGGCAAATTAGAAAATTTTATTGAAATAATATTTTAATAGCATTTTGGGTATAATCATAAAATCTATGTCTAGATAATTAAACTTTAAATTACAATTTAATTATAATTATTTTAACAAATACGGCACAAAAATTTTAATTCCCCTAATTATCATTAATGAGTCCTTAATATCACATTAGTATAAGTACTTTCTCTCATATGAACTATAAAAGGAAATCAATCATGTTGGGGAAGTTTATATCACTTTATTATTTTAGAATAAACATAAACAAAATCAATTTATATTAAGACTTCTTGGTTCACCGTCACCGCGGCGAAGCGTAATCGCGGCGAATCGCTTTCACGGCGAATAGTCCTGGCGGCGAAACGGCCGCGGCGAATCGACCGCGGCGAAACGTTCTACTCCCCAAATAATTGTACTTTCTCAATAAAAATGATCAATCGTTAACATTTATTTACCATGTGTTCCTTAAAAAGTGAAATTTCGTTTCAGCACTAGTGGTGAAATGTGATTTTTTTTCACTTGCGTTAAAAAGAATCGCTTCTGACAATTAAAATCTGTCAGAAAGGTGTCATTTTGTAACTAAAGCTTATATACCTCATTGCCGCTTATGACAACGAAAATATATTACTATTATGCATAGGTAAGTAACATGTTTATAATAACATTTAATTGAAATAATTGTGGCTTAACATTTATTAAATAAATACTGTGCATTTAACTTTAATGTGTCAAAAAAGTACGTAAAAAAGTAATTTTCATTTAATATCTGCTATTTAATATAATCATGTTTTAAAGATAATTAAAAAGAGATTAAAAATAGAATTTAAGATTAAATTATAAGCATAAGAATAATAATTATCTATTATAAGTACTATGCTGCTTAAGAAATCAGACATACATTAACACAGTAATACGATTTCAACCTTTAATATATTTCATGGAAAATAAAGTTATTATAATAACCATAATTGCAATCAGTTTGGATTTAAGTTAGCATTTGCACAATTTTACTTGAAAGGTATTATTAGTTGAAATGTTCTCTTTTCATTAATTTTGCTTACGTTTTTCAACAATTAAGTTCAAAGGCGACAAACCAACATTTACTTTTGCTTTTACATCAGATCGTGTATTGATACATCGAATTAACATGTAACCGCAAAGTTCAAGGAAAAACTACATATTTTAGCGAATATCAATGCAATAGATGTGTTACTTAATTTTTATTAATCAGCAGGTTATTGTAGTTTCAGACCATTTATGTTGCGAGATAGATTTTACCAGCACATAATCATTCACCAAGATGTAATTTACCATTACGTCATTCTACTGTTTTAATTTGTACCTAATACAATAATTAATAATAAATTTCTAAATGTCCATTTTTGGTATACGTTCGTGATGTCAATTGGAAGAGGTAATTACAATATCCCATGGTCAGTGTCTATAAAAGGTCGCGGTTTTTATGTTTTACTTTACTTAACGTCTTAATTTTTAATATTTATATAACACCAATTTATCATTAAAATGTTTTTGCTTCTTGTAGTAATATAACTAATCATAAACTTTTATTACTTTATTATTATTGAAGATTGTAAGTACCTAAAAATTGTGTCAATGAAGAAGTGCGGCTTCTGGATTGATACGTGTTTAAAGGAAAGTTGCTTAAATTATTAATCTCTTCCGGATTATAAGTAATGACAAAGAAGTATTAATTACATGCTAACTAAATTTGACCTTTAAGTAAAGATTAGTTAATTAAATCAATTGGTATATCATAGTATATGCAAATGTTTCAATTTATATCAATGAAGCGGAAGAAGAAATTTGATTTTATACTATTACATTAGATTCGTGTAAAATAAGTAGAAAGGAAAGACTAATTATTATTTCTGAGTATGGACAAATTATTAATATTAAACTCATGAATAGGAACGTCATTAAATCGTGTATCAGATTTTTTAATATATTTAAAAAAGGAAATCTTGTATTGGTGATTAATATATCACTGGAAGAAGACGTTGTAATTACAACATGGTATTTAGTTAAGTCGATTTACATATTAAATAAACGGTAATTAATGCTCTTCAGCAACAGTGTTTTATTTTATCAATAATTTTCATTTTCATTGAAGTGATTTCAAGATGGCGAATAGTGTAAATGCTACTAATGTTTCTCTATTAAAAACCTGTATAAAGTGCAATAAAACGACACAAAGTGAATTTAACTGAGCTACTTGTGGTAGATTGATCACGCAGTAGCTGCGTTAACCTTTTGAAAAGTATCATATAAATTGGCGACATCACTATAGATTGCTGGAAAATTGCTAACAATGTTGAAATTTTCTAGCTTACAACCATAATTCGAAGATTAAAATGTAGGTAATAATGGGATATGAACAGGAACTAATTGATGCGTTAGAAATTCAAATAGCATTATTAAATTCGGCAAATACAATTCAAGACAACACTCCAAATTGTAAAGATCCACCATCTAAGGAAATAATTTTGAAACCTAAAGCAAATTCAAAAATGAAAATTGTGAGTAATTCTCAAACCAAAAATATATGACAAGTGCAAGGCAAATCAAATGAAACCAGAATTATCAGGTGAATATGTAGGCATAACTGTTAAACATCATTCTACAGATGTTTAAAAATAAGAACCTAACCAAAAAAAAAAATTCTTTTTCTAACGTATTAAAAAGGAAGGTGATTCTCAATTGAAGTTATATTCTTTAACTTTACTTCGTGGATTTCCATATTTAACAGCACTAATGTATAATAATTCGATAATTCTCTACGCCTTTCAATACATATATCATTATCTAGAGAAGATATATAAGTAAGATAATAACAAGTAGTCACGGTAACAAATCATTAAGGTAAAACATCAAACTTCCGTATTTAAAATATCTGTTAAAGGTCAGTTCATAAGACCAACCTGTTCGTTCATTAATGGTACTTTCTGTTTATGTTTATAAAGTTCGAATGCTTCCAAAGCATCTAATTTGTCTTTTTTATTACAAAAATGTAAAAACATAATGTTGTTTTGTAACATCATACGGTGATTATTTACTATTAGATGATTGGCATAATTTGATTTGTCTTTGTGTTTATATTTGTAACATGTAATGTATTCCTTTCATCTAATACCAAAGCTAGTAAGTGTTTGTCTAACATAAACGGAATTGGAGAACGTGCAGTTCAATTTATAAACACCCGACCTTAAAATGTCATTAGTTGAATCTTTCGCATTAAATTAACATTTAAGAACATAAAGTTTTGAAAGCTACGTTGTACTTCTTGTAACGTTTGTAATATGTGAGTACTTTTTCTGGTATTTTTCCAAAATATGAAATTATGTATTATTATTATTATGCGTTAATTGTTAATGTTTTTGATAGATAATTTGTATCCTTGATTTTTACCTTCCCACCTACATATACATTTCTAAGTATAGAAGGTTATGCAATTCACTTTTCACTGTAGTAGAATGAGGGAAGTTGAGGACGTGACGTCATCAGTGTGATGGGGGACGCAGTGGGGTCGTAGTGGGGGTGAAAGTGGGGTTGGGTTCCTTTCGGGGGCGATTTTCAACCCCATGATGTAATTTTCAGCCCCTGGATGTCGTTTTCATCCCTGATTAAGACCTTTTTGTCAGTCTCCCCTAGGTTTAGGGGTACGAGGCGTGGTTGCGTGACCAGGTAGGGGTAAGCAATGGGGATGTGGGTAGGGCGAGGGGTAAGGGTGGGATTCTTTTCGGGGGCATTTTCAACCCCATGAAGCCATTTTTACAACTAATTAATAACCTTTCGGCTGCATGAAGAGCTTTGTTGGCAGTCCAGCTCCTGGAGGGTAGACAACCGCGGTCTCCCTGCGCGCGCATGCAGTGTTTTGATTGGAGAGCCTGAGGGTAGTTTACGCCCTATAGTTTCCGATTGGTCATGGACTCCGCCCCCAGATTTCTGAATGGTTGCGGGAATGACTTGTAGGTTATTTTGTGGATGTGGGTTGTAAGCCATTTTGTTTATCCGAAATCTTGATTTGGCGGCCATCTTGGCGGCTATGGTGGAAAATTTGAAATTGTTTTCTAATAAGAGGGTTTTCATGCTATCTCATTAGACATATATAGGACCCCGGAACTTGTTCTCAGGCCTTAGCCTCTTGTCAGCTATAGATTTCCGACGGCTTTCATTTTATTGTTTTTAATTATGAGGTCATAATTAAATTCATCTGCCATTTTGTTTTCAATTTAGTCATAATTAAATTCTTTTTAATTATGAGTCATAATTAAATTTTATAGGCTAACTTGTTTGTCGGCCATCTTGGAGGCCATTTTTGTCTTGGAAATAAATTTGAAATTGTATTTTAGTAAGAGGGGCCCTAATGGTATCTCATAAGACAGGTTTACGACTTCCGAAATTGTTCTAGGGTCTTCATTCCTTGGCGGGAAATTTGAAATAATATTCTAATAAGGGGCACTCACGTTATCTCATAAGACAGGCTTATGACCCCGGAACTCGTTCAAGTCTTAGCCCTCTGTTATAGTCCCTCTTGGCGGGAAATTTGAAATGGTATCGGTATTTGCAAGACCATTTTTGTAATTTCTCAATCAATCGAATTACAACTTATAGCTTTCGAAAACCTGCTTACGATTGAAAAATACTGGTTTGGTTTAACTAACAGTTTGCTAAAATCAACCACTATTCAAATTATATGAGATAACCTTTGGCATTGCTGTCAATATACGAACATCAAATTACCGTGTAACACTATTGCCGTTTTTGCGTAGTGATAAAAATACGTTTTATAGTTAAATTAGTAAAAGTGCCTATACAATAACAGATATAACCAAACTAGAAATCAGATCACTATATTATTTTCCATACATTCTTATCAAACATCTATCTAATACAAGTCTAAGATTATTCTAAAATGGACAAATGCTTCAAGTCTTTCATTTCCAATTTTTATAATACACATGTGATTTGAAGCTAACACCGATTTCATTTCGCAAGACAACTATAGGACTCTGTGTTTTACTCTATCGGCGCTCATCATTACTATTAGACAACCATAATAACAATAATATCCCTCAAATTAGCGTGTACACTATTGTCGAGTATTGCATAGTGATAAAAATACGTTCTAAAGCTAAACCCGTAAAAATGCCTATACACCTAACTTGAAATCAGGTCCCTAGCAATTAAATAAAGTAAATAAAATAAGGGCGAGGGTTAAAATAAAAACGAGCATTTGCCAGAGTTGTTGTCGATAATCGTGTTGAAGGACCTGATTTCCGTTGGTTAAAGGCACGACACATTCACTTTCGGCGTCTGGTTTATAAATGAATAATGTAAAGTACCTAACGGCTTCTAGTATTCATTAATATAAGGTAATTATCTTCTAGATTTCCCCAGTTACGTAACCACGTTAACAACCTTTCACGATTCAAGTACATCTAATGCGTTTGGAAAACCCTAATTATTTAATTACGTGAAAATTGGACTGTTCTTGAAAATTAGAAATATGTTCACGTTCTTGGTCTGTGACAAAAATCTCTCTAATTAGACTACACCTATTTTTAAAATAGATTTGTTTGTTTGTGACGTCATATAGTGGTGTACTATTTAACTAGCGAATTATTTTTGTAATAGAAGTTGATTGTAGTCGTCTCTCTCGCTTCTCACGTCTCTTTCGTTTCTTACGTCTCTGTCGTCTCCCTCGTCCCCTCGTTTCTCTCATCTTTCTCGTCTTTCTCGTCTCTCTCACGTCTTCCTCGTCAATCGCCCCTCGTTTCTCGCGTTGACCTTGTTTACATGACTTTCTTTTCCTGTTTAAAACCTGTCTGCGTTAAAACCCAACGGAATTTGATTATGCCTAACGATTACAGGGATCTGCATAAACTTACCGATAAGTGGAGCCATAATCAATCTGTAGTACACAAAACATTAATTAGTTTTAAAAATACACCACTAGATGGCGCCACAAACAGTCAAATCTACTTTTAAAAACATACTACAAGGTAGAGTCCAGATTACAGAAAACATTCATTAGCTTTAAAAATACACCGGTAACTGGCGTCACAAATAATCAGGAGACTCGCAAGGGGCGAAGATCCAACAAGGGGTAATGACCATAGAGGTAGTAAGACCTCCTTATTAGAATACAATTTCAAATCTCCCAACAATCACAGAAATGGCCGACATAAACAGATACCATAACAGCGGGCTAACACAAGCAAACAAATTCCGGGGTCCTGTCTTATGAGATAGCGTGAGGGCCCCTTATCATACTATTTCAAATTTCCCGCCAAGTGGACGAAGACCGGACAAGGGCGCGAACACCCTACAACACTCGTCTTATATGGCACAAGGGCCTCACTTACTAGAATACATTTTCAAATTTATTGCCAAAACAAAAATGGCCTCCAAGATGGTCCACAAAACAAGTTAGCCTACAAAATTTAATTATTACTCATAATAAGACAAAATGGTGACAGAATTTAATGATGACTCAAATTAAAAACAAAATGGCGCACGGATTTAATTATCACCTCATAATTAAAAACAATCAAATGGCAGCCACCGGAGATCCATATCTGACAAGGGAGCGAAGACCCCGAGAACAAGTTCCGGAGTTTTATACTGGGTGCTAAGGCCTGAGAACAAGCTCCTGAGTTCTACGCCTGTCTTATGAGGTAGCATGAGGACCCTTTTGTTAGAACACAATTTCAAATTTCCCGCCATAGCCGACAAGATGGCCGGCAAATCAAGATGGCCAATAAACAAAATGGCCAACAATCCAGACCCGTGTCAGTGGATGTGCCCTGTGTCCGTGTCAGTGTCCGTGTCCGTAGCGGTGTCATGTGTCCGTGTCTATGTGCGTGTCCGTGCCCGTGCCCGTGTCCACGTCCGTGTCTGTGTTCGTGTCCGTGTCCGTGGGAGTGGGTGTGTGTGGGCGTATTAGTGAGTGTGTGTGTGTGCGTGTATATTGAAAATTCCATCAAGGGGTTGAAAATCGCCCTGAAAAAAAGCCGACCCACCACACTGATGACGTTACGTCCTCAACTCCCCTCATTCTACTCGCTATCGTTAAATTGAACATCATTTTACAACGTATGACAAAGTTCCGCTAAGATTGGCCATGGCGTCTGTCCGTGTCCGTGACCCTGTGCGTGTCCGTGTTAAGTGTCTGTGTCCGTGTCCGTATCCGTGTGAGTGTTCGTGTCCGTGTCCGTACCCGTGTGCGTGGCTGTGTCTTGTGTCCGTGTCTGTGTTCGTGTCCGTGTCCGTGTTCGTGCCCGTGTCCGTGTGTGTGGATGTGTGTGCGCGGGCGTGTTTGTGTGTGTGTGCATGCGTGTGTGTATGTGTGCGTGTGCGAGTGTGTGTGTGTGTGTGTGAGTTTGAGTGTGTGTGTATTTGTGTATGTGTGCGCGTGTATGGGTGTGTGTGTATGTACGTGCTTGCTTGTGTGTTTGTGTGCGTGCGTGTTTGTGTACTTGTGTGTGTGAGTGTTTGTGTGTGCGTGAGTGTGTGCGCTGGTGCGTGTTTGTGTATTTGTGTGTGCATGTGTCCACACACATACAGACGAAACCAAAATACAAATTAATCAGAAACGCTTCATTCTTTGAACCAAAGAAGCTACTGGTCTAATGGGCATCATTGGTTTTAATGAGACCGTAAAGTTTTGGCGCTTGCGGGTTCTTCTTCAAAATTTGTTATTTCTCTAAAACAGCGAAATACATATTGCAGTTTTGTAAACTTTGTTTCACATTTTTCTAAAATTTTGTTGTAGGAACTCTATTTAATAACAAAATGAAGTCATTAACTTTCTGCATATAACTGTCTTGAAATAATTACTAAAGTATTACCTTTATCTAATTTAGCAAAAACTAGATTATTTTGAATTTTATTATTACCTGATTTTAGTAAATAATAGTAAGATTTGTAGTAATTTCAGTTCTTTCACTCTTTAAGTAAATTAGCAATTTGAAATTTGACATAATTGTTGTGATCATTTCTAAGACGCGTTTCGCATTAAATTGCTAAAATCTCTTTAATTTTGTTAGTGAATGTAGGACGATACTTAAAACCTTTGCTAAGAAATTCTAATTCTTCGTGATTAAATTACTTTACCATTAAGCCAAACAAGCTTCAACAGAAAGTATCCATTACAAGTTAAGAAGTCAAGAATACAAATTGGCTACCAAAATATTTACCCATTTAACACAAAACCAACAGAAAATGGATGCATATCAATTGGATAAATATCATAAAATGTAGTTCACACGTTACAAAAGAGCAAGAAGTACAAGGTTGCTTTCAAAACCAATACCATTGTTCTTAAATGTTTATTTAATGCAAATCATTCAACTGGCGACATTTTGAACTCGAGTGTTTATAAATTAAACTGCACATTCTGTAAGTCTGTTTATATTAGACGAACACTTAGGAACTTTGATATTAGATAAAAAGAACAGATTAAATTATGCTAAACATCTAATAGTAAAAAATCACATTAAGACGTAACAAAATAATATTAAATTCCTACATTTTTGTAATATACAAATATACAATACATATAGATATACAAATTAGATGTTTGGAAGACTTTCCAAATTTATAAGATGAACAGAAAGTACCTTTAATGAACGAACAAGTTTGATGTTGTAGAACTGACCTTTAACGGATTTTTAAACATAAATTTATAGTTTATAGTTTGCTGGCTGTTTTATCTTAATTCCATTTGTTACCATAACTACATGTTATTATTTTACTTATACATTTTCTGTCGATAATGCTACATGTTGCATTGAAACGCGATGAGAAATAAATAATTTTTTACGGACATTGTGAACTATTTTGAATTTAAAGCGTTACTGCTAATTAATTCTAAATTATTTAAAAGAATATCACCAACAATCGGCTAACAAACGGAGTTCTGTAATTTAAAAGCAGCAAAAACAAAACATCACCTTTATGTGTATAAATACTACAAAACTACTAAAGATCTGATACAATATTTACAGCTAAAATTTACAGAAATAAAGTATAAAAACAGAACTTTAAACATGCGACTCGTAATGTAAGGCCGATCCTAACTCAAAAGATTTGAGTTTAGAGACAACGCCAATTTGATAGTGCTCTTCCAACAGGATGATCCAAATTTGCGTCACATCTATAGAGACCACGTCGATCCAATAGTAAGCATGCAATTCTTTGGAAAAATATACCTCCAATATACGTAGAGTGCATGCTAAGATATGCACCAAATACAATCAATACCACTTACGGTGTTGTTCACGACATTTCTACCGATAAATGGACAATTGGAAAGATACCACTAAAGGAAGATGGAAAGAATTTGGTTATTAACGGAGTTCGGTACAAGTTTACACGAGGTCTCTATCATATTATCATCATGAATGAACCCGATCAAAAAGTAATACGAAGTAGTAAAGACGAAGCGAACTATACACGAATCTTAATTACTACCAATGTGGCACGCCGCTATAACGATTGAATAGTACACGTGCCAAAAAATATACAGGGATAATTAAACCCTTACTAGAGACGGTGGCGGATGAGAAGAAAGGATATGAGGTTACAGTACTCAAAGAAAATGGGCGACCGGTTGCATAAAAATACTGCAATGACGTACATGAAGTTATGAGAGATCTGGAAGTGCTATGGGCGGAAGAAATAGTCGGTAATACTGGACATGTCAACGACATCATATCAATTTTGGAAGAACCATTCGAGGATGGATATAACCCTCCAAAAATGCAAGTTGACAATCCTCAAAACTTAGCATTATGATCAAACTTGGGTAGCTGTAACCGTAATGAAAATTGTATAAAAAAGTTTTTGAAACGTCTAAAACACTGAATCCTGCATACACAGGTTTATTGAAATATACTTCTAGCTTATTCATTTGAATGATAAGCATTGCATTACCAAACATTGTAAAAATATGAAAATTTGGTTTTGCGATGTAAGCACGAGCACCATGGCGACCCTCCCATTTCGTTACTAAACGTGTATCCTTATGTTGACGTACATTTTCCATCAGCTTCCCAAAAATTTTATTTATAAAAATTTTTATCAAATTCAATTTGAGATTGCTGGCGAATGGTGGTATTTAAATCGATATATTTTTTTAACCACGGGGACTGTTTAAAACGTAATATACGGTGTACTTTTACCAACTTTAATCCATATTTCAAATATACTTTCAAATTTCTGTAATGAATTACATAACTATGTTTAGGATACAATGTAAGCAATAATTTTTTCATTTTGGAATCAGATACGGGTGATACCATATGTTCGGGTGCCAATGGTAGATCACTGTGACTCTCATGTAATTCTATAATATAGTATAAATCACACTCGACTATATAGCCAATTTCCGAATCATCGGGATGGTTTATTAAATCTAATGTTCCAAAATTATCAACAAAAGAAGAATCGCCAAATGGTAGAAATTCTGACATGGTGGCTCCATATAAATTATTTACGTCGTAGTACATTAAATACACACTTTCAAAAGTGGGATCAAATTTTTTCCCCCATGTACTTATTGTTAGCTTTAGCATATCGATTGGAACATTGAGCCACACCACCTCTAATTCCTGTCTCAATAAACATTAGCATAGCAATGTCTGTAAATAGTTCTAACTATACTTGTGTAATTTTAAGCATAGCATCGAATGCCAAACCGGGGGCTGCATATTAGTGCAGAGAACCAAGTTTGTAAGTACTTAAACAAGTTTGTCGAAAGTTTTCGAAAATATCTGCTAACAGTAGAACGTCCGTTTTTAGATACAAATCCGAGTAATCCCCTAACAATTTAATATTAATTCTGTTCCAAACATTAACTGCATGTGCAAAACTTGCATCATTGATTCCCTCATTATTACTTTCGTGAAAGAAATATATCTTTCTTTATGGGTAGCAGTGAAATCGCACCGGGAACAGTAGCCAATTCTCTAATGAGGAAATGACTATCATAACCTGACAAATTATGAAACACGACTGATAGAATGTGGGAGTCTTTACAGTTTAGGTTACAATTCTGATGTGATGCTCCCCGAAATGCACCAGTAAAATGGTTATGATCCCTATCTTTTATATCATAGTCAGTAAATGGTTTTCCGCAAATGTGGCAAATCGTGGTGCTTTCAAAGTGCTCAACCTGATTGGGAGTTAAAGTATCCATAGGAATTATTTCATTGATTATTTCGGTAGTCCAATGTGCAATACTTTGAAGCTGTTTAACAAATCATTGAATACAATCGTTTCCTGCATAAAGTCTAAATCGTGATAATCATTGTATGAACACTTCAAGTAGTACGCAATGTTGACAGGTATATGTTTGGAGTAAAATATAGTATTATTATCGATGTCCGATAAATTTGTACGCTTTTCCAAAATACTTTCTAAATCTGCATAAATTACAAACAGCACCTTTTCCTGGAATGTGAAATTTTTGAACTGCTGAAACTTTTCTGCTTCAGTGGGTAGCTTGACAGAGCATCGATTACCTTGATGACAGTAAGTGATGTGTTTTTGTAGAACGTGATCTGAAGAAAAATGGTCCAAACATCGATAACAAATGAATTTCTTGTGCTCCTTATTCGATAGTTGTTTAGAAAAAAAAGCCGACATATTTTTAATCCACGTGAAACGATTAACAGTATTATTTTTTGTATTAATATCATCCACAGCTTGATAATTATCAGAAAGTAATAAAGATGTATAGGTTCCCTCACACTATTTTGATTTTCACTTAATACAAATGGTAATATAACTTTCCCCTCAATGCAAAACAAATTAATGGAGAGGTTTAACTGTTCAAATTTTTTTACATCATCTAGTTTAATGGGGAAGGGAATTGAATCATAATTCAAAACATCCTTAAAATGAGGATAACTGTAAACTCTATCTGAAGGTTGCTGCACGAGATATAGGGCCGAAACAACGGCCCACAGGAAGCAATACTCGTCGTCATTTTTAACATTTACTACCGCATGCTTTACTGCTATGAAGTAGTAAACTTTAACGTAAGTTGAAAGGCCACTTCTAAATGGGGCACAGCTATTAATATTCACCTTTAAATGTAATACTTCATGTAATGCCCAACCGGAATCCCTTTCGGAAGACTCCGCTAATTTTTTTGTAATTTATAATAAACGTTTTCATTATACCACTTTCGTAAATTGGTCTCAATATTGATGGCATATTTTTTTGTGGTAAAAGTCTTCAAGTCGATAACGTGATTTTGAAGATGGATAAAATTGCAAACTAAAAGGACATTCACCTTTAGCATAGTTTGCCTTAGCATTAATTTATCCTTTCGTGCAAAAGCATTGTATGCATTTTGTAAAAAAATAAGAGGGTCCTTGTTGTTTGCTATATTGACTATAATTCCTGTAAGTAACCTTTAAAACATAAATCTAGAGAGTACCAACTTAATTTGGGTGTACGCTTTTTAGCGATATTGGCAATTCCCCTAATTTAAATGTATATAGTGTTAAAGTTTTATGTGAATACTCATTCATTACCTAGTAGTCAGGATGACTTCAACAAGCAAGAAAAGTAAACTAGCAATGAAAAAAAAGACAAATGTTCTGCAAGACATCTTGGTGCAACCATGTTTTAATCTTGAAACGTAAGTATACGATACTTAAATGAGTTTTCATTTACTGATTTATGTATTGACTAACACATTACTAATGTAATTTATTATTTTTCTAGTATTACACGGGCAACAACAGTTGTTGCCCACACCGCAACAACCACTATTACCACTATCACTTCGCCAAATCCAATATCGAGGAAAGAATCTATCCCTCATACAACGGGTTGATGACCAGGAGGGCCTTGCAACATCTCCATCAACACATCTTACGCAAGGCCCTTCGACATTGCAAGAATTTAGGGCGAAGAGCGTGAGATGGTTACATCAAATTTTGATAGAATACACAAACAGTGAGTTGTCAGTCGCTTGCGTTGAGCAACTAACTGTGGAGTTATCTGAGGCTAACCAGTAGTTAGAAAAAATTAGAATAAGCAGAGCAAAACGGGAAACCGTGCTACGTACGTTAGAGGACTTAGATGTAAATATTTAAATTAGTGTGTATAGGATAGTTTAGTCAATTTGTCTTAGATGTGTGAATAGTTTTAAATTAGTATGTGTAAGTAAGAAGTTTTTGCATAATTTGTTTAGTATAGTATTTTTTTGTAGAATTTATTGTAGTTTTTTTTATGTTTTAATAAATAAATAAATGTTAAACATTTTTGGTTTATTATTTATCCTAAAAATTTTACTACATCTAGAAAACATCCGTGTATTATTATTATTGGAAATATACATACATGTAATTCATTCTAGTTTTCATGAAAACGGTGCATAGGTACATCGAAATTTTACTACAGCTAAAAAAAATATGAGCGATAGTTGCGCTAGAAAAGTGAAATGATCTACCTTAAGGAAAAAGTTGAAAACATCTGGAAGTCTGACTTACTCATGTACTCGTGTATAAGTTTCTACATCAAAGTAAAGCAGCCATTTTTTTCAAATTTTAAGTACATGTTGCGTTACAAATTTATTTATTGTAAAATATCATGCATATAAAGAAAGTGTGAAAATATAGTACAGTTAAAAGTGAAAAAAAGCTTGCGTTAAATAAAAGTCAAAACAGTTCCCAAAAGAATGTAAATATGAAAACTTTACGCCATGTATTTATGCAATACAAATGACACAATTGCATTCATACATGCAAGTCCCGTTTCAAAATTGTAATGTGAATTGGTGACTAAGATAAATATAGAATGTTCGCATTCACACCTGCATACAGTGCTTTCAAAGCAAAATAACTGCGTTTATTATCCTTCAATTCTTGAAGCAGTAATATCCACGCTTCATCGAAAATTGTAAATTTGGAGTCCTAATCAAACTAAAATAAAAAACAAGTCATGTTTTAAGTGCTGTTTATTGTTTCAAAATTGAATTGGTTAATTTAAGGAGCATTTTGATACATGTATACATGAAATGGATACATTGCATGCATGTGTTTCTTCCTAGCTTACGTAAGTACAAAAAGTTGTGTTTTAAGTGCTCTTTGTTGTTTCAAAATAGAACTGGTTAATTTCAGAGCCATTTTTTCATATTTTGATAAATTTATACATGAAAGTGATACATTTCCACTTATAAAACGCAACTGCGTTGAAAAAAATTTTTTTTCTGAGAATTAGGTGCAAATTTTAAATTTTTAGGAGCGCATATTTTGTAGGGCTTTATTTATGCCCTCCCCCGCATCCCCACCGACAAGCTGAGAAAAGGGACGTCATATCGAGTCGTCTTTTATCTCTTTCCATACATATGCACATATATCTTTACTTACATCACACACCTTCACTTTTATAGATCAAGTACACGTCTACCGTTTACACAACAATAATTGCAATTATACATTCCATTCTAGAACAATACTTGTATTTAAACTTAAGTATAATATTAAAAATCATACTGATAATACTATATGGGCAATGCATTTTATAATTGCAAGCTTTTTACGCATTACGAGTACAATCCATTTAAAATTGTTGTAATTGCATATATAAATTTAAAATGTCCAAGGATACATTGTGAGAGTTAGTATTACTTTATTTCATAAAAAAAATCGTTAGAATTATTTTTAGAAAAAAGAACATATTACAAATACTTCACAAATATATTAAACATTTCCTATTGATAATTAATTAATTTGAAAAATATTAAGAATGTAAAGATACGTTTTATATCGAATTGGTATCTATAATATTTCACAGTTAAGAAAGGCATTCTTTAATTAAAAAAACGTTAGAATTTTTTAGATGAACAACATATTACAAATATTTCCGAAATAAGTAAGGGATTTTATTTTACATCAGTATTTATCTTAAAAATTTATTGATTTTGCACAGTTTTAAAATGTGAATATAAATTTATGCAAAATATCACGAGAGTACTGTTAGTTCCATAACATTTCAGGGTAAAACTTTATTATTATACTCTTCTTATCTGCTTAAAAAGTATTTCTATCACGTACTAAAGGTAGCTTTTACATTAGGGGGTAGCTACCCCAATGTGATATATGTGTTAGATACGTTTAAAGGTCGACATGTAGTGTTGGGTTTTTTAAAATTTATTTTTGGCAAATTCTGGCCCGTTTTCGAGAAAAATTGATTTTTTTTTTGGTTTGAAAAGGCTGGACTTGGAAAAATCTGCTTAAAAAATATTTCTATCGCCTACTAGCGGTAGTTTGTGCATTTTAAAATTAATAGCCTTTCCTAACGTTACAATTTTTATTATTTATTACATATAAATACAATAACTCATTTAAACACTACAAACACCAAATATGTTTAACACTCCTAAATCTACTTTTAAATCTTTAATTTTTCGTATCAACTCCTCCAACCTGTTCTTTCGTTCAACAATAGTTAATACTTGTTCTTTTCTTGCGCTTCTTATCTTGCATACTACCATTTTCGTCATTTCTGCTAATACTTAATCGTGCGCACCCAAGGAAGCCTTTTATTATAAATCCGCATCCTTCAAAACCGCTAACCTAGACAAAAATTTCTTCTTCTTTCAATGAACTTATTCTAAGAAATTTCATACGATACCCCTACAGTTCAATAATCTTTGACCTTGACTAATCTATTTGTAGACTTCTAAGAATTGTAATATGATGATGACATTGCAACTTCTAGTTTTAACTTTTGACCTTGACATACAAATTTCCCGCCAAAACGTTTGACCGCAGAGTGACCTTGTAATATAATGATGATGATGACATTGCAATTTCTATTTCTAGCGAGCTCCAAAGATTTAAATTTCCTGCCAAAAGTTTGACCTTGAAGGGATCCAAAGGCTCACATTTCTCACCACCAGAGGGCGGGTGACCTTGAATTGGTCTAGAACCGGATCCTAATTACTACTTCCATATTTGGGTTTACATGTTTATCAAACTGTTATATTAATAGCAGGTTTATATTTGCGTTTTTAATCATCTTAGTTAATTCTTAGAGCTACCACCATTTACTGAGGACTGTAACCGTAATTGTTAACGAAACGTTTAAATTTATGTAAAAGAGAAATAAGAAATACACGATTGAATACCCAAAACATAAGTACTGTTAAGTACCACATCCTTGTTAAAAAAATTGATTTTTCATTTTGAAAGAGGTTTGTTTCATACACAACTTTGTTAATTTAAGAAATTGTTTTACTTATGTACCGCGTAATTGGTTCTTTTTTAAACTACTTGTTCATAAACTAAAGTTTTATCTATTGCAATGTTTTTAATATTACCAATAAATTCATATGAATTTGAAACACTAAAATTATGTTGTAGATAAAAAAGATAATTAAATTTACTAAGCAACCATTTGGACAGCAGTTAATCTGGCAAGCAATACATTCTAGGTGGTACGGGATTGGATAACGTTCATCGAAACCTAAGAGTCACCTTCTGCAACAGTTTGCAAACTCTTTTAGACAATTCAAAGGATCAAGTAGATTAAACGGCATAGATCCGAAATTTCCAAAATTAAATGTAAAGCTTGTGAGCAGGTATATGCTTGGCAACTAAACGACCTGTCAAAATTCGTTTTAAAAAGCATTTAGCTTAAAATAAATATAATATTGAAACAAATCTGCCGTAGTCGTACATATGTTTGATAACAGCCATGTAGTAGATAAGGTATCCTTAATCAAACATGTTAATAATAAGTACGCGCTTTATTACTATGAGAAACAAACAAATCCTAATGAGTAAGGATAATCATGAACTTTTAGGCGGTTTAGAACTGATTAAAATTTCATAAATCTCACTTTGCTTCAATAAATACATTAATTTTCTTCTCCTAAACGACGCATAAGCACTTATTTTTAAAATGGAATGGGGAATTCCAAATTAATTTTTATTTGGGAAAAAACCATGGGCGTACCACATTTCAACCTACATGTAGGTATAGAAGGTTACGCAACTAATTTGTTTTCCCTACCGCTAAATCGACTTGTTAGCTTATTTTACAACTTTTGGCCAAGTTTCGCAAGGTCCGGCATGATGTCTATATATATATAT
Source organism: Vesta saturnalis (assembly GCA_036346205.1). NCBI lineage: Eukaryota > Metazoa > Arthropoda > Insecta > Coleoptera > Lampyridae > Vesta > Vesta saturnalis. The sequence goes on along the minus strand of JARFJB010000938.1, from coordinate 63,568 downwards.
ATATATATATATATATATATATATATATATATATATATATATATATATATATATATTGTGTGTGGTTGCGTGTGTGTGCGTGTGCGTGTGCGTGTGTGTGTGTGCTGTGTGCTCGTGTGTCGGTGTGCCTGTGTGCGAGATTTATTATTTTATTATTTATTTGCTTTTGATTTTTGTCAAATATTTATGAAACAGCTGTATATTTCAAAGATATAAAAATACCAATATATAGACCTTAATCATGTAGATTAGTTATGTTCTATGCAATTTTTTGATACGACGCGTAATTTAACGGAAAAAGAATTCCTAAGATAGAATTTAAGTGTTATTTCAAATTTGTTCAATATGTTGTTGAATAATTATTAATTATACATAACTTCTATTTATAAAGTTCCTTAGTATAAAGCGAAATAAGTGCAAAAATTAAACAAATATGACAAATATGATTGAAAATGATGCAACAATAGCATCCACATTTTGTAGAAGCGGGCGGCTTTGGTATTTTTTTAAGTTAGCATCTAGATGTCTATTAACCTCTATCTGACATGAAGTTTTAAATGTCTGTTTGACATAATTATTGTTTTTGTTTTTACAATGTTGCCTATTTTCGTAATGAACTAATTATAAAAGGGGTTGCGTAATTATCCTAAAAAAATGTTATTAAGATTAAGTCATTTCTTTTAAATTTCCACTTAATAGGTTGGAAGGTTGTGTCGTTCCACACCATATATTTTTTTTTTCAAAATATCAAAGGCAGTGCTCGTATGAACGTTTTATTTTGTTTATTTTCTTGCTTATTCGGAGTACTTGGATGTATGTCGGATGGTTTGGGGGTTGCGTATTTATTTGTGTTGTTATGTGTATATTCTGGGGTTTATATGTTTTACGCCACTTACTTCTTTACTGCTTTTTAGCTCGTTTGGGTTATTTCAATGTTAGCATGGTTTGTTGGTTAGTTTTGAGGGTTGCATGTTTGTGTGTTTGCATGGTTGGACTTTTAATAAATGATGTGTTTGATTGGTAGATTCATTTGTTTGTGTAATTACTCGACGATTTGCATAGTAATTTACTGGCTAGTATTTTGTTTGTGTATATTGGTTATGTAAGGAGATTTACGCTTATTGAAGCAGAGTTTAGGGATATTGTTTGGTTACCAAGAAATGTTTATGAATGGCTAGCTTAAATTGACTCAAGTCAAAGTTTGAAGGAAAACAGGAACTAGGTAGTGCATTCCACAATTTGGTTGCCGTGTGGAAAAATGTAGATTGAGCCAGTTTAGTGTGACACGATGGAATTTTGAGTGCGTAATTATGGTGTGCATGGGCAATCCGAGTGTTCCTAGCGAATATGGCCTGCGAAGGTATTAAGGAGTGTATTTCAGAGGCACACCTGTCATGGTAATAGCGATAGAACAAGGAAAGAACAGAAACTATTTTTCTATGCTCAAGAGGCTGTAGGTCAGAAGTCAGAGACGGGTCATTTATAAGCCTGATAAATCTTTTTTGGATGCGGTTTACCATATCAAGGGCGTATTGGGGAGTACTAATCCAGAGGTGCACTTACACGGGACTAAACACACAAACAAGATGAAAGCGTGACACAAAGTATAATACTCAATATCTTTATTTTGTATTGACGGACAGTAATGTGTATTCCAATTTCTACCGACGATTAGAGCATTATTGAAAGGTTTTTATACCTTCTATCCGGTTCATCAGTGAATCTACATACCAATACCTACTTAGATTTTATACACCACCATACCAGCACAACCCAGTACGAAGTAGTTTCGCAGTGTGTAATTGCCTAACATCGTTGCATTGCGCCGTCGGACAGACAGGTCTATTCACATTGCTGTCGAGACTCAGAAGAACACTAGGAGGATAAGTACGAAGCAGGCTTTGGCGGTGCTAGAAGTGGGGGTAAAGGCGGGGTGCCAACCACCCCATAGTTCATGAAGGTTGCCTACTGTCAGAGACAGGGTGTCTAAAATGACATTAAGTAGAGTTGAAAAGAAGCGAAAAGACCAAAACTACATTATATAGAAGTTTAAAATAAAAAAAATGAATAAAACCAGAAGAGAACCACGAGGTTGGACAAAGGAACCGGCTTAGAAGTAAGACGTAGTCAGTACAGAAATGGAAAGTAGTGGCGAAAATATGTGCACTTTCCGTAGTAATCCGAATAATCCTGAAATAGATTTTTTTTTTTTTACAAAATACTGTTAAACGTAATCTTAATCAAACGGTTGAAGAAACAAAATTGTTGTAAAGAAACTTATATGTAGTTACTTTTACGTATCTCAATATAATACCTCAATCAGATTTTCATTTCAGTAGGAAATGGAAAAGGAAAAGGCCACGTGTTTCATTCTCTCCCCAAGGGCGAGATCGGGATGCTTGAACTGTTCAAGCTCCTTCAGCCACAATCATAGATTGCCAACATACATACATTACGTATGTATGCATGGTGGGATTAAGGATAGATGCGGTAGGATAAGATCAGAATGAACGGAGTAAGGGTTCTGGGGGGGAAGATGCTACCCCAGCATGCGCCTAAATAGCCGCACATGGTGCGGGTTTACACAGTGATCATGCCGCTATGTCTATGAGAAACCCTCCCTGAGAAAACCTCATACAGGGTATACGGTAACGGGAATCGAACCCATTACCTCCCGAATGCTAAGCCGATCGTGTCAGTAGGGAATGCTAAATTTTCATTTAGAATTATGCTTATCAGTATAAATAAAATCTTTACTTGTTGATCATTCGTAATCATTCATTAATGTTGAAGACGACTTTTGTGCAAAAGGGCTTTAGAAGACTATTATTCCGAAAAAGAACAATATTCAGGAGCTGCGAGATTAAATAAACCTATTGGAAGGCAAAATCAGTTTAATAATTGAAGTAAATACAGTTAACACTGGAAAAATGTATTAACGAGTAAATAAATACATCGCCGGTTAAGAATGTAAATAATAAACCTGGCATTTCTGATAGTAAATCGCTTATCACAGAGACCCAGTTATATAATACTAAAAACATCAACAAGCGAGAGATGAATGTAAGTAAAAATGAATTTAAAATAGCAATAGTTTATGGTGATAATTGTTGTGAAAAGATAACAATTTAAATCCCTTTACAAAGCTAACCTATATCAGTTATTTATTAATTAACCATTCTATTCATAAAGTGAGTCCAGGTTTAAGAAAAGCAATTATTACAAGAACCGTTCAATATTCTGGACTCCAGACCCTTCTGGTTACTTTCACCCCCGCCCGACAGCCTATGCAGCGATTGTGAAAAACCAAGATTCTCAAGCCCAAGAGAGAACTCTCTTGACAATTTACGACAGTAGGTAAGATTGGTGACTTTAGGAACACACCACAATTCCAACGCCCCACATTACCAAGGTTAACACAATTTCAAGGTCCCGCCAGCTCAAGGTTACGAAAAAAGTAGGTCATGTTTGCTCACAACTTTCCCAAGGTCGCACATTTCTAAGAATACCACACTGTAAGGTGTAAAAAATGCGAAGGTCACTAACACTTAACACATTCTCAAGGCTATTTGCGCACCCCTACTCAGATAGACATCTAACTTTTTCAAGTCTTGCTCATGTAATTTTTTACACTTTTTTGATACCACACTTAGAACCAAATAAAAAAAGATCATGATATGCTAATATATTTATTTGTTGTATGTACAAATGTAATCAGTGTATTATTCAGATATATGATTTTCTCTAGGAATAAAACATTTTGATTTAGTACAAGTGCAAAAGGTCCTTTCCACGTCTGTATCATTACACCTGTGAGAACGTGGCAAAAGTAATTGAACGTACGTGCTGTGTGGTGCCCATGCTCCTGTAGCGGAGTGTCAGATGCCATTGGTTTATTCGAACTCCACACACGAAGCATTCAACTGTATCGTCTGAAGATTCTCCTTTAGAGGACTTTCAGATGTTCATCAGCTGTACATGATGTATACCATCACAGTATCATTGATATATTTGAGCATATACACCGTGTGGTGTGTATCTGTCTGTCTGTCTCTCTGTCTGTATGTCTACTTGTCTGTTTGTCTGCCTGTATAGTAGTCGCCGCGCTCAGTCAGTTAGTGTCGGTCTGTATGATCTGGGGTCGCACTATTGGGGTTGACGTTTTTCTGGAAATAAATCATGAGTAGAAGGAGAGCTCTATCAGTTATACTTGCTATGCCTGTCTCGATCAATTGCAAAGACCACGTGTCGAAGAGCTGCATTACGAACTCGGATGAGTTCTTAAAGTCCACCACTCTCTTCGACAGTTTCCAGTATCATCTCCAGATATACAATGGCGTGATCATACCCACTTAGTATAGCTAGGCTTATAACACTATGCCAGTCAAGGTATTATAATGCCCCCCTTTTTGAAGTGGGTTCTATACTTATATTTATATTGCGCCCTTCTGGTTTGGTAACCCAACGCGGTTTTATTTTGCCTCGGCTTTGCTCAATCGGGTTTATTTTATAAACGGGGTGTGGTTCGTAGTAAGTACTGGATGGGCTTAACACTGTAACCTTAAATAAAACCGTAAAGCATTTTTAAAATGTATATTAACCAAATATTTACAATAAATAAAATAAAGTAATTAACAAAATGTATAGGAGAACTTTGTCCGGGTTCTAGCGTCACTAGGTGCGACGTCTTCTGTGAACAAAAGATGGTCTTGTTAATCTATTCCTTACCTAAGAGGCAAAGTTTAGGTTACGGTCCTCGTATAGTAGCGAGAGCGTACTTGATACCGTTGTTGGTCGACGCCAGCGCAATGAACTCGAATCGTTTGAGAAAATCGATATCGTGTTTATACGTTAGTAACTCTGGAGCGCTGAAGCAAGGATGTCCTACTCCTCGGGAAATAATACACGCGAATGCGCGTCTGCAAACGCGAGATCTCGGGACGGTCTTTCTTTAATTATAACCGGTTTTAATGCAGGCAATTAAATCATTTATCTAACTAAATTAATTACCGATCTCTCTAACTAAGTTTAATTATTTATAATTAATCAAGGGAACAAAATACTTAATATTAAAACTACTCTAATAGGTTTACGTAAAGATAGAATACTCTACGTAATCTCTAATTTGTATACAAACGTTCTCGCACCAGGTATTTACGATGGTTAGGTGGACTACTAATTTATACTACAGGTTATGGAGGTATTCCTCTGCAATTTAAAGACACCGTGTATGGTTATTATGTTTGTCTGGAGATATGTGAGTTTCAGCGGATTTCAGTAATGCCCAGAAGACATAGGCGACGGCCTGTCTTTACTGTATATACTAAGAGAAAGGTCGTAGGTCTTTACAGCCCTGTAACAATTCACCTCACGTGTTGATGAGATACGTCGGGGGCTATGCGTTCCTCTAGGTGTACTTTGGTGGAGTGACGATGGGATCTACCCTTCGTGCTACTCTAGGTGCTAGTGTAGTTTGTATTGGCGAGTTCCGTCGGGGCTACCCTGCGTTACTCTAGGTGTATGTGGTATAACTCCTGGAGCTCAGCCCGGAATTATTTACAGTCTGTAGTGTTTGAGTGTAAATTGTTAGAATGTATAACTTTACAACTTACGTGTCTATCAATAGCAGTACAGAATTGAACTTTAGGTTGCCCGGTGCGAAGTGGTTCGCGTTCTCGCCCGATCGCGAAGGACTCTTCGTCGGTGAACAACAGGTCGGTGCTTACCTAAGCAAACGGAGCGGCTGCGACTACTGGTTTCTGGAACGGTCACGTACGGAGCTGCTGGATATCGGCTTAACTTGAATCTACTAAGATTCATCTCCTGAAGTTTTTCTATGCGCGTCGCGAGTTTATAAAGGTGCATCTGTGGGCGGCTTCGCGGCTACTGTGCGGGGAATACCGTTACGTGATTGGTTAAAATCGTTCTGACGTGCAGAAACTTACGGTTTCTAAGAAATACACGTCAGCGGTGATGAATAAATTATTTGTTGTGCAATATCGCGTAAACTTATGAAATCTTACATACAGGATGGTCCGCACATAATTTATTCTAAAACATATAAGTACAGGACGCTGGTTCTTTACAGTATAATGTTACAAGCTTAGTGTGGACCCGGTCGATCTGCTCTTCTAGAGAGCTCTCCGTAATCACGACATCATAATTCCGGATGAATGGTTGTCAGCTGTAATGAAAGAAAGAATTATAAATATAAATAAAGTGGTATCAAGACAATACATACCGTAAACGTGAGACGGTCCCATGTGATGATGCGATGTGCGTAGAATAGCCAGTACCATCCGGCAATAATTATAAACTGTCTCCCGACGCCGTCGCACACATAACGTTGTAGAGGGGTGGAAGCATAGTGCGACCAATGGTCATACGGATATGTGTGGCCCAAAACCAGTCATCGTCAAGTTCTTCGTCGTCATTGCCTTGCATGTCGTCAGCGTTTTCGTTATTTCCGTGACCCTGGACCTGCGGAGCGACGTCTGGAGCACTGCCATTGTCATTTTTCTCGTCCTGTATGCTGTTATGTGAGTATTCCTGTGCATTTAGTTGTTATACTACGTCTGACAGTTCGTGAACACTACGCTCCAGTTGTTTCATGTTGTTAGTGAGAGTGTTCCCAGCACAGGAAGAACATACTCCTGGATGATATGCTATCATCATCGTTATGTCAATAGGTAGTGGTGTGTCCTCGTCACTGATAGTAATGATTTCGACATTGGTCATGTCAAGTAGTACTGTATCCGCATCAGGATTGATATCTTATAGAGAGTCCAGGACTACGGTCGTCAGTTTATAAATTTCGTCGTTGCTGGATTGGGCGTCCACGATAATAGGAGAGGATGCAGAGGGCGGAAGAGGGGGAGGAATCCTGAGGTGTGGGCGCCGAAGGGAGGTCAACGTCAATTGGATAGGAAACTTGAGTAGTAGGAGTTGGCGGGACATCGGGGAGAGGAGTTGAGGACGCTAGCGTGATAAAGTTGAAGGGATACAGGAGTTCCCCAGGCGATGGACAACGGGGGGTAATACAAACTTGTAAAAAATAAATAAAACGTTATAAATGCACCAACCATGAAAAAAAATTAAAAACAAAATTTGTTGGTTTTTACCTGGGGAGATGATGGGGAACCTACTCTTGAAGTCATTGTATGTTCAGTTGTGTCAACTATAGAATCAGTTGTACGAATAATTTGTAATGTTTTCGTTCCGCTACGTATAGGTGTTTCCCCCACTAAAAACAACGTTTTTCATGCATTTTTAGAGGACATTTTTCAAGGTCTGTAGAATAATTTTCAATAAAATCTTTGCAGATTTGTAAAAATTTTCAAAAGTTATTTTGTGAACTTAGAATAATTTTCAATAAAATTTGTGGGGACTTGTAAATTTTTCAAAAGTTATTTTTAATAAAATCTGTAGGGACCTTCAAAATTTTGCAAAAGTTACATTATGAACTTAGAATCATTTTCATTAAAATCTTTAAGGGACTTGTAAAATGTACAAACGTTATCTTTCCTGGCTTTTATTTTTTTTTACATTAATAATAGTAATCACTTTTAGATGCTGTAAACCCAAGTGCAGCCGTCACCGTAGTGGAGAATACTACGTCAACCGTAAACAGAGGTAAGAAAGCGTTTTCATGTATTACTGCCACAGATGAGTGATTTAAATTTTTTTGCTTTTAGGTAGGTCACGAGTATGCGTGGCTTATGATCGTCCCATAGCGGTGGGTGGACGAGTTAACATCATAAGCCACATTGAAATACTACCACGGGATGACATTCCCATCCTAAGGAGGTTGCTGGGAGAACGATCTCATACGAATCACGCACAGGATGTGATGGAGCTGCTCCAGGAAGGAGGTATTGCCGGTGACCGAGTGGAGAGCAAGCAGTATTTCGACCGGGGTGACTGTGAAATAGCGTTGCCGTTTTTGGATACACCATTTCCAGCGGACGATTTGGATGTGTTATTATCACGCACGTACGAGCAGGCAGACGTGGACGAAATATTGCTCACCCTACAACCTGTGCGTGAGCCGTATGAGAGGATGCAGTCGCCCGTGAGTGAATATCAGGTAGTATTGCATCATGTCTTAAGTCATGACTGCATTGCAGAGTTTAGGGATGAGTGGTCTCCACTTGCGGAAGAGCGTTCATCGTCAATCTCTGTGGCGCAGCCGGTGCTGGAGAAAGAGGAATCCCCGATTACTCTGACACCTGCATGCGTTGTAGATGAGCAATCGTTCACATCTGCAACATATGCAGAGGGCAGAATAGTAGGGAATCCATTTGAAGGTTTGCTGAGCCCTGCTTCTACCGTAGAATTTATGGAGGGGTGGTCATACAGTAGTTCTACGGTAGGAGAAGAGGTCAGGGGATCCATTTCTGATAGTATCCTGAGCCCTACTCGTATTGCAGAGTTCGATGAAGAGTGGAGTCGTATGAACTCTTCGATACAAGTGGAGCGAATGGATGATTCATTAGAGAGTATCCACAATCCTGTGTGTGCTGCTGATTTTACAGATTATAAATTGCCGCTAAATGACTATCTAGGACTCCTGCAACACCCATACAATACTGCGCAATAACCCGTGAGGGATATAGTGGAAAATGCAGTATCTTCCCCCAGAGTATATCGAGCCCTACATGTGCTGCGGAGTTTCTGGAAAACAGGTGGGGGTAATACCTTGCTTCCATCCCAAAGCACATGACAGGGTGAGATACAATGCTGGGTAGAATATGTGTGCTCAGCAACACTCTATCCAGACTAATATTGTTATTGTTTCCTTACCCGTACACTGCTCTACCCCTCAACCTGATATATCCATTATACATATTATCCTATTCCTGGCGATATGTTACGTTGCGTCCTCGTTCGCATCGCTGGATATAACTTCTTTTCTTAACAGTTGTAATACATAATAGTAATGCTATAAACTAATAAAGAGCAATAAAGAGTTAAAAAGGAATTATAACAAAACACGTAACTCTATCCGTTCACTTATACATTGTTTATACATTCTCGCTGCTACAGATCGCAATAAAACGTTTCAATGTGAATGTATGAAGCAATTTTCCAGAAAAAAACTCTCTACTGCGACATCAAAGAACTGCGTGTTGGATAAGTATTCCAACTACCCCACCTTCAGATATGCCGCAGGCTGTACCGCAAAATCGTACCGCACTTAGTAATGTGGTGCAACCAAGTACTTCCGATACGAACAGAAGGGAACATAGCCATATTGCTGAACGTCTTGCACAACCTGGACCATCAGGGTTAAACAACTTAAAGAATAATGTGCAACACAGACATGCTGATGATTCCTTTGCAGAACCAGGACCATCGGGTTTGAACAACTCACGGAAGCGTAAGTCAGACCAAAGCAGCGAACCAGTACAAAATAAAAGTAGCAAAAGTGTTGAAATTGTGCACTGCACTGATTGTTCGATTGATGTTCCTCGATATGCTTATCAAGGACACCTTAGAAGCAATAGGCACAAATCAAATGTGTGTCTACTCGTTGATACTGGGGTTGAAGTGATTCGCAATGCTTTTAAACAACGCATTGTTTCGTATAGACTATCACAATGCAATACCTATATGGATGTGCAGACGTTTATGGGTGACGTTAAAGTGAATCTTTTGAAACTAATACAAATTCAGTTGCAGAAACACTTCTCGTTGAAATGTACTGTTGAGTTTTTTGGGTTGTACTTTCTGAACAGTAGAAAAAGTACCGAATTAAAGTCCTTTCAAACGAAATATAATATATTAAGTGTCTGGATGGTGTTGGAAGAGTATTTTCAAAGAGTAGTGGAAATCTTGGATGCTAAGCAATCAGAATTTCAGCAAAGATTCTGGTAAGTGCGAGTTATGAGTAGTAGGGTAGTAGATTATGAATATACGTTGTTTAGTAGGGTGGTCGCTGGTGAATTTCGTATATTTAGAGGTAAACACGTTGAAATCTTCTCCCACTACCGGTTCATCCTATATGAATGTCCAGCCTGAAATCTCACATAAACATGCCATAGTGAATGTGAAGAATATTGATAATTGCTACTTTGCGTGGGCTATTGTATCAGCATTAGTGACACCGACGGGGTTACCACAACGGACGACTTCTTACCCTTATTTCAGGACGTTATTCAACTGGAACGGTGTAGAATTTCCTCTTAAGCTGACTAACATCTCAAGGTTTGAGTCGAATAATAATATCTCCATCAATGTTTATGGACTGGAGGATACGTATCGTGATGGTCATCGTATTCCTGAGGTAGTGGGTCCTCTCTCTTCTATACAAGAGCTAAACAACCTATTCATGTTAATTTGTTGCTATTAGTCAGTAACCAAACGGATAATCGCCATTAGGTATGGATAATAAATTTTTCTGGTTTACTTAGCAACCAAATAAGTCGACGTAATGGGGCAAAATGATTTTGTGATTCATGTATTCATTACTTTAGAACGCAGGAGCAATTAACTCGACACGTGTCTCATGAATTACCTGACGTAATGCACAGAAAAGACAGAACCGGGGAGTTCTATGCGGAAAATATACTTGCGTTTCGAAACTATCAAAAACAGATGTTTCTACCGATCGTAATATATGCAGATTTTGAAGCGGTATTAGTACCGGTAAATACGACTGAACCCGATCCCGAACAACCGTTCACGATAAAAACGTGTAAACATGAACCGTACTCGTTCAGTTATTATATTAAGTGAACGACGCTTGGTCCAAATTAGAACTTTATAGGGGGGTTAATGCCGCGGAGGTATTTATTACACGACTCGAGAGTGATGTGAAACGGGTATATAATGAACATTTGAAAATTGTTGTGCCAATGTTACCATTAACTGATGAACAACTGGTGATACAGGAGCAAAGTCGTAATTGTTATATATGCGACAAGCTTTTTACGGATGATCTTACAAATTCCAAAGTGCGAGATCACTTCCATGTCACTGCTATATATCTTGGTGCGGCACATTCAAATTGCAATTTAAACTATCGATTCCCTACATTTATGTCAGTTTTTTTCCATAATCTCAGTGGTTATGATGTCCACCTGTTCATCAAACAGTTAGCGAGTGAAACTGAAGAAATTACCGTACTCCCTGTTAATAGTGAGAAATACATAACGATCGGTAAGCATATTTACGTAGTCGAATTCATTAATGGTCGCGGCCATAAGGAAAAGGAGTACATAAATTTGCGATTTGTCGATAGTTGTAGGTTCATGGCGCATCCTTAGATACTATATCTCATAATTTATCAAATGATCAATGTAGAGAGATAAGGAAATATTTTGTTCATGATAATGACTTTAACTTAGAAAGAAAGATAATTTCCCCTACGTGTACGTGGATAATTTTAATAAATTAGACGATGTCACAGTACCTTCCTATGACAAATTCTACGATAAAATGCGTGATGAAAATATATCCGATGAAGAATACTGTCGCGTCCTACTGGTGTGGGACCACTTTAAGTGTAATACACTGGGGGATTATGCTGACATATATTTAAAATCAGACGTGTTCGAAAACTTTAGGCGGCTATGTATAGACATGTATGGATTAAAACCAGCGGAGTATGTTACAATACCTGGATTGGCGTGGAATGCCATGTTGAAATGTACTAAAGGTATTCGTGGTGGAGTGAGTACTTGTGTTAAGCGAAGAAGTATTGCTAATAACGAGTTCGCCCCAAAGTCTTTTTACAGTATTTAGATGCCACGAATTTATACGGATGGAGTATGCGGCAACACCTACCTCATAATGGGTTTATGTGGTTAACTGAAGAGGAAATTCAAAACTTTGATGTACTGAAGATTAATGATGATGCTGATATTGGGTTGGTGCTAGAGGTAGATACACACTATCCTCATCACCTGCATGATGAACACAATGATTATCCGTTTTGTCCTAAAATGATCTGCGCACCACATTCCAAGGAGGAAAAATTAATTCCTAACTTATGTGATAAGACCAACTATGTTATACATTACCGATATTTAAAACAATGTATACAACATGGGTTAATTGTTACTCATATTCATAGAGTTTTACGGTTTCGTCAAAGTCCTTGGCTAGTACCATACGTAGACCTTAATACAACTCTTCGAAATCAAGCCAAGAACAAATTCGAAAAGGATTTCTTTAAATGCATGAACAATGGTGTATTTGGTAAAACAATGGAGAATGTCGACAAAAGAAGAGTAATAAAGTTATTAACACATTGGGAAAATAACGGACGTCGCTTGGGTCTAGCACGGTACGTCGCAAAACCGCAATTTAAGAATTTTATTCAATTTACTGATAAATTATTTGCAGTGGAATTGTCCAAACAGGTCGTTACTTATGACAAACCCGTATATGTTGGATTTAGTATTTTAGATCTTTCCAAAATTATAATGTATCGATTTTTTACGATATCTTGCGCAGTCATTACGGTAATAATGTAACGTTGCTCTATACAGACACAGATTCTTTAATTGTCGAGATAACAACTGATGATGTGTATGCCACATGGGAATAATGTTGATGAATATGACACATCCAACTATCAAAACGTCTGCATGGTATTACAAAAATACATCCGTCGTCGGAAGAATGAAAGATGAGTATGCAGGAAAGCTATTCAATATTTTATGGTGCAGGATCAAAATCTTATTGTCAAAGCTTGCTGATGATCAAGTGGTTAAGAAAGCAAAGGTGTTAGAAAATCGTTATTCAAAAAGTGACGGAGGTAGACTAAAACCTGTTGCGGAGGCGTCTGATAAAACAGTAATGTGTAAAATGTTTGTGTTTAGATCAACTTTGCAAGATATATACATGAGATGTTAAACAAAATCGCCTTTCAGTCCCAGGATGACAAACGGTATCGATTGCGTGGCACGTGTACAACATTGGCGTGGGGCATTGGCAAATTCCGGAATTGAGAACGTCGATCCTTTGAGTGTACTAGAGGTTGCTAGGCAAATGAATTTGTATAATCCAGTTAGTAACTAATAGTTTGGGTACTGATGCTTGATATGTTTAATAGTAATTTTGTGGAATACATACTATTATTATGCCATAATTCATTATGATATATATATATATATATATATATATATATATACTCGATTTAAATTCATTTAGATTATACGTATATTTATATTAACATGTTGTATGAGATCGATATATATATATATATATATATATATTATATATATATATATATATATATATATATATATATATATATATATATATATATATATATATATATATATATATATATATGAATATCATATTTGTAATGTATGTAAACAAAATATATATATTTACAATTTTATTTAAAAAGTGTACAAACTTTAATACATTACATAAGTATCGTACAGATGGTATACATTACACAGAGCGCAGTGACATAATGATTTACAATGATAATAACAAACTGGTTGCAAAGCAGAAAGAGTATGATGTTCCACAACTAACGGGTTGTGTAACAAATTTTCTGATGTAATCCGCTTTCTCTCTACTATTGACGTAGACAATATCTGTAGATTGAATCAAGCGACTGAGAATTCTGCGAAATTGGTGTGATGGTGTATGCCCCTCTTCCCATTTTATACAGTGTTGATTATGAATTAACCAAGTAGCTTGACGGTGACTCTCCGCATCTAACGTATACCATGGACACGGTGATTTAAACATGTAGCGGGCTACTTGTGTTCCATTAAAAATTGCGAGTTCTTTCGGTATAAAAACTTTTGAAAGTTTAAAGCCTTGTACGTGGACTATGACGGACATCGTATTACCGCTATCTTACTGCTTTGGTTAACACGTTATACGTAACTAAGCGATCGTGGAGTATAACACAGTATGCTGTCGTATTCGCGGGTGTTGACTGCTGTTTCGAATTCTACACGAAGTACTGCTCTAGAGTGCAATGTCTCTGTTTGATTCGAACAGTCTACCACTTTCAATGGTGCGACTGTCGTAAGTTGATTAGGTGTGAGTAATGGTTGACCATCTCTTTGATAATAGGACATTTGGAATTTAGCAAACATTACATACAATATAGCAAAACAATTTATCGTAATTTACGTTGAAATTGTCATACGGATAACGATCCGTGTTAAGGAATACCCTAATATTCTTTGTGGACATTTATCGAATCTGCTCATATCTTGAGAAACATTATTTTCTCGCCCCGTTTGAAATCCGATAATAATGTACCTAGGTGTTTCTATACTAGTCGATGTTTTGATTGCCCATCTGTTTTGGGAACTGCTAGATATATGTGTGTTTCCCAACTTCTAAATGCTACTGGAGTATTCACATTTTTATCAATGTACTTCGTTAAGGACAATTCCTCCGCCAACGCTGGAATGATCTGCGGAACTTCTCAATATATTTTATCTATGTTAACTTTTAGTGTTTCATCCGCAAGAGTTGAAATTACCGCATCGGTATCAATGTTACTGCGGTTTAAAACCAGTTCTTGTCTGATGTTCAAAATCACTTTATTGTAGTCTTCCGCAAAGCCAAATAGCATTCGCAAAGGGACACAAACATTAAAATACCCTAACGCATTTGTTAGTATGCTATTTGAGGTAGGAAACTAACTTGCGTCTTTATGACGAGCGAGGTCGTTGGGTCTCAATGATACCAATGCAATGCTTTCATTGTAGACGTTAATCCAACCTTCGTCACGGTATCTACCACTATTCCATTCATTTCGTATCTAATTTCACTGAATAAAAGTGCAATACCATTATTAACAAACCGCGCGGTGTTAGAGACGGCACCATCCTCCCTCAGCAATCTTCCCTCTTCTATGGTTGATGGGTGTGGAGTTCGGAATTTGCTATGGCAATATACTCATTGTATTACTATGAAACCAAGACATAGGCATAGGTCTTATAGAATTTTCTACATTAAAGTTAATATCATGTGTTGCTTCCATAATTGCCTTTATAGTGTTATTGTTCGCCCATAAATTAAAAAATTTATTTGAACCCTTCACTGTATCATTTATATGTTTATTCAAATCCGCGATTTAGTATGATCCTGGCGGTATTGTAATTCTATTTCCTTCAAATATCAGTTGGTTGCAAAATACTCCTTGCATCGGTAAATGTAAATATGTATGACATTACGATCAAGCAACGACTGCTGAGAATCAAAACGAACCGTCATATAAAAATCATAAGAATAAATGACCCCAATTGTATGTATTGAAGTTTTGAACCTTGGTATAGTTATAGTCAATCGTGTTTCTGCTAACATCACTTTTAAAATAGTGAATTAATTCTAATGGTGGTTTAATATGTCCTATGCTATCAAAATATGTAAGGTATAATAAATCCCCCACGTTTTGGTATTGGTAATCTTCGTCTCTTGGGTGTGAACATTTTTTTATGTTTTAAAACGGATAAGGCTTGTTGTACCGTAGATTTTAACGATGACCGAAGTTTACCACCAACACGACGTCGCGTTAGAAGCACTGCTTTGTAGAATGAAATTAGTCTGTTTCTGTAAGAACGCTTCCTACGTCGTGATTTGCTTCCATTCACATTGTTATTTTTCCTGCTTAATGCGTATATACACACGCATATATATATATATATATATATATATATATATATATTATATATATATATACTCATACAAGTTATAGTTCAGTACTACAATGGGAGACATCCGTTTCATACCACAAGAAACTATATTACCTATAAAAAATTATGACATCACTTTTAACAATTATCACTACTCAAAACATAGTGGTCTACTAAAAGGAGGTTGTAAACGAGGTATAATCGTCGGTCCATCAGGTTGCGGAAAAACAAACGTTGTGATTACCTTATAAGAACATCCAAATGGTTTACGTTTTGAAAATGTTTATGTATACTGCAAATCTTTATATCAACCCAAATACCAGTACCTACGAAATTTACTTGCAAAAATATCGGGTATTTCGAATACAGTGATAACAGTTACGTTATATCCCCTAGTGATTCACGTAAAAATTCAATAATGATTTTTGATGATGCAGCATGCCATAAACTGAAAGAAATAAGGGATTATTTCTATTTTGACAGACACCAAAACAATGATTGTTTCTATCTGTTCCAAACGTATTCTTCTATTCCAAAACCGCTTATACGTGATAATGCGAATCTACTAGTTCCGTTTCAACAAGATAGCACCAATCTTAAGCATGTGTATGATGATCACGTTAATGTAGATGTGACATTTGATAGATTTAAGGACTTGTGTTTCTGTTGCTGACGTGACAAATTTGGATTTCTTGTGATTGATAAAGTGAGTGATGTTAATGCAGGTCGTTGCCGTAAGGGATTTGACTGTTACATTACATTATAAATACTACACTTGATATGTAAACTTGCAGTAGAAATGAAGGAGCGATTAGTACAAGACATTTTGCGCGCTCGCAAGAGTGCAACAAAAATATGCTAGTTCAAAGTAAGATACTGCACTTACTGAGCGTGCAATAGAGGTACACTTTAAATCAATAACACAATCATTGAAACAATTGATTACTAAACAAGGTGGTTCTCTCGTCAAAGCTGAATCATTTATATCAAAATTCGGAAAAGAACTAAGTCTGTTGCACATGAAACGGAAGTTTTTTTACATCATACGCCTAAGACATCTGGAACTCGGAAGGCACCACGTATTCTTGTTCCTGACACCATTGCACAAGTTTTAGAAGAAACTGTGGTTGCTGATACCACACATGATGACGGGAGGGAGATTCCTATTTTACAATTGAAATCAGAACTGTTAGCTGCTGGATCACAACCGGTCTTTGATGAGTACCTTAGTCAGTATGAAGGATTAGCGAAATATTATGTGGAAGGTATATTTAGAGATCCTGAAGGCGAGTATGATTTAACATACGGTGTACACCTTCTTCCCGAAAAAGAGAAATTTTTTATTGGTGATGTTGAACTAGACTTTGTTGGAGAGAATTTTCGTATCGCTCTGCCTAATGGATCATCATTAGACTATGATGGAACTCCGGGATTATATGAACTACTATTTAAAGAAGCTCCTACTGGATACAAAAAGGGTGATCTGCAGCAATACAATGACATTTTGCGCCGCGCAAATGCTGCTCGACGTAATTATAACCCAGATGACCAAATCCAAGGAACTAACATTAGGAAATACATTGAGATCATTAAACCATTACTTCAGCCTAAGAAACGACCCGCTACATCAGCTATTGCACCTCCTGCCACAAGGTCTCGCACAACATCTATCTCCAAAAGAGGGGGTGGAATGCAACTATTGCGCTACAATAACAAAGCGATTGAGTTTGTACCTTGGAATGATACGAATAAATTAGTGGATTGGTTGCGGGAGTTATTGGGATTAATGTGGCGAAATAGAAATCACAACGAAATATATATATATATATATATATATATATATATATATATATATATATATATATATGACGAATTACGTAAAGCGAAAGTAATAGTAGATCTCTGATTATAAACCTATTACTATATTCATTTCATTTCATTGTTACAACAACCATCTCTATAGATACTACTACATATCCAGCACTGATGTGAATAGATAAATTTGGTGGACACCTTCATCATCAAATGACAATAGATAATTTTGGTAAACATATTACTTATCATCATAGTGATGCCACGAAACAAGGTGATATATATTACGAAACTTATTTTACCTCACAAGGTTTATTGTATAAGAAGACAGTAGATACTCCATTGGGTACAGATGGCAAATATTTGTTTCCTTATACAGAGTGTACATTGTATGTGGTCACCTCGAGTTCTTCATCTTCAAGTGGATGATCTACTATATACAACACCGATGTTTCTAATTAGTCAACCAATACGTAAGGAAGCTGTGATTAACCTATAATACCAGACGGTGTCAAATTTACGAAATAACAACCATTCATCATAGAGATTCTACTAAAATCGAAAGCGATAGAATGAGTAAGGCTGATATTGTTCAAGAACTGCACAAACCAGCAAGGAGGAATTTTCCGCGACATTGTGTAGTACTGAAAGGTTTAAATGATCTATTTCAAGCTGATTTAATGGAAATGATACCTAACGCTCCCGTAAATAAAGGATTTCGATACATTTTAGTGATAATAAATGCTTTCTTTAAATATGTCTAGGCTTTTCCCATCAAACGCAAGAACGGTAAACTAGTCGCAGATGTAATGAAGAAGCTTTTGTCTGATTTGCAAAGGACGCCTACACATATACAAACTGACATGGGAACGGAGTTTTATAATGCTGAATTTAAAAAAGTTATGAAAAAATTTAATATTAATCATTACAGTAGTTATTTCAACTTAAAGAGTAGTATAGTTGAACGTGTAAATCGCACTCTTAAAGCAAAATGTGGAAAACATTCAGTATGCAAGGTTCCTATAAATGGTTATCAATATTACCTCAAATTGTTGTGGATTATAATTCAAGAAAGCATAGAACCACCGGATACAAACCTATAGAAGTAACGGAAAAGAATGCTGCCTATATTGTCATAAAGTTCTTGACCGTAAAATACCTGAATTTAAAGTGGGGGATTATTTGTACGTATTAACAAATACAGAAGCATATTCTCTAAGGGTTACACACCTAATTGGAGTTACGAAGTCTTTCGAATATCAGCAGTGAAACGTTCCAGTCCAATTACCTACACATTACGTGATAGTCGAGATGAAGAGATACAGGGACGTTTCTATGAGGCAGAACTTTAAAGTGTTAAACATCCTGATATTCACCTAGTTGTAGGTGTAATACGACGTCGAGGAAATATGTCCTCCCGTTAAATGGTTAGGGTTTGCTAATTCTCACAATTCATGGATTTCTAACAAAGACATTATATAATACGCTCTGTACGATTCCTTTTATATATTGTAATATTATGATGTAATAAATAACTCTTTTTATTTTTTTATTTATTATTAATACATACAATACTATACACTACTAAAGCGTTTCATAAATACGTAATCACGATGTTGCTTTTCCAGGACAGCTGAAAGTATTTGACTACACTCTTCTATTCTTTTCCTAAAGCGTGCAGAGTCTCTTAACTGTTCCCATTCTCCTTTTCGCTCCCATTCTACTACATCGTAAACTAAGGTTTGAGCTCATTAATGCAGACCTCCTTCACTTGTGTTGTCATCTGTTGAAATATAATTCGGTAAATGCATGAACAATGGTGTATTTGGTAAAACAATGGAGAATGTCGACAAAAGAAGAGTAAAGTTATTAACACATTGGAAAATAACGGACGTCACTTGGTCTAGCACGGTACGTCGCAAAACCGCAATTTAAGAATTTTATTCAATTTACTGATAAATTATTTGCAGTGGAATTGTCCAAACAGGTTGTTACTTATGACAAACGTATATGTTGGATTTAGTATTTAGATCTTTCCAAAATTATAATGTATCGATTTTTTACGATATCTTTGCAGTCATTACGGTAATAATGTAACGTTGCTCTATACAGACACATTCTTTAATTGTCGAGATAACAACTGATAATGTATGCCACATGCGGAATAATGTTGATGAATATGACACATCCAACTATCAAAACAGTCTGCATGGTATTACAAAAAATACATCCGTCGTCGGAAGAATGAAAGATGAGTATACAGGAAAGCTATTCAATATTTTATGGTATGATCAAAATCTTATTGTCCAAAGCTTGGTGATGATCAAGTGGTTAAGAAAGGTGTTTAGAAAATCGTTATTCAAAAAGTGCAAACGGAGGTAGACTGCAAAACCTGTTGGAGGCGTCTGATAAAACAGTAATGTAAAATTTGTGTTTAGATCAACTTTGCAAGATATATACATTGAGATGTTAACAAAATCGCCTTTCAGTCCCAGGATGACAAACGGTATCGATCGTGGCATGTACAACATTGGCGTGGGGGCATTGGCAAATTCCGGAATTTGAGAACGTCGATTTTGAGTTACTAGAGGTTGCTAGGCAAATGAATTTGTATAATCCAGTTAGTAACTAATAGTTTACTGATGTTGATACACCATGATGTTACAATGCAGTAACTTTTAGTGGAATACATACTATTATTATGCCATATTCATTATCGAGTATATATATATATATATATATATATATATATACGCTGATTATAAATTCATTTGTAGCAATTGTAATCAAACGATCGACGTTCTAATTCTGAATTTGCCAATACTAATGTTGTAGTACGCAATCGATATATATATATATATATATATATATATATATATATATATATATATATATATATATATATATATATATATATATATATATATATATATATATATATATATATATATATATGTACTCATATTGTGTAATGTATAAAAGAAATAAACAAAATATATATATTTACAATTTTATTTAAAAAGTGTAACTTTAATACATTACGTATCGTACAGATGTATACATTACACAGAGCGCAGTGACATAATGATTTACAATGATAATAACAAACTGGTTGCAAAGCAGAAGAGTATGATGTTCCACAACTAACGGGTTGTGTAACAAATTTTCTGATGTAATCCGCTTTCTCTATTGACGTAGATAATATCTGTAGGTTGAATCAAGACTGAGAATTCTATTGGTGTGATGGCAATCTCTTCCCATTTTATACAGTGTTGATTATGAATTAACCAAGTAGCTTGACGGTGACTCTCCGCATCTAACGTATGGACACGGTGATTTAAAGTACTACTTGTGTTCCATTAAAATTGCGAGTTCTTTCGGTATAAAACTTTTGAAAGTTTAAAGCCTTGTACGTGGACTATGACGGACATCGTATTACCGCTATCTTACTGCTTTGGTTAACGTTATACGTAACTAAGATCGTGAGTATAACACAGTATGCTGTCGTATTCGCGGTGTTGATGTTTCGAATTCTACACGAAGTACTGCTTTAGAGTGTAATGTCTCTTTTTGATTCGAACAGTCTACCACTTTCAATGGTGCGACTGTCGTAATTGATTAGGTGTGAGTAATGGTTGACCATCTCTTTGATAATAGGACATTTGAATTTAGCAAACATTACATACAATATAGCAAAACAATTTATCGTAATTTACGTTGAAATTGTCAGGATAACGATCCGTGTTAAGGAATACCCTAATATTCTTGTGGACATTTATCGAATCTGCTCATATCAGAAACATTATTTTCTCGCCCCGTTTGAAATCCGATAATAATGTACCTAGGTGTTTCTATACTAGTCGATGTTTTGATTGCCCATCTGTTTCAAACTGCTGGATATATGTGTGTTTCCCAACTTCTAAATGCTACTGGAGTATTCACATTTTTATCAATGTACTTCGTTAACATCCGCCAACGCTGGAATGATCTGCGGAACTTTCAATATTTATCTATGTTAACTTTAGTGTTTCATCCGCAGAGTTGAAATTACCGCATCGGTATCAATGTTACTGCGGTTTAAAACCAGTTCTGTCTGATGTTCAAAATCACTTTATTGTAGTCTTCCGTAAAGCCAAATAGCATTCGCAAAGGACACAAACATTAAAATACCTAACGCATTTGTTAGTATGCTATTTGAGGTAGGAAACTAACTTGCGTCTTTATGACGAGCGAGGTCGTTGGGTCTCAATGATACCAATGCAATGCTTTCATTGTAGACGTTAATCCAACCTTCGTCACGGTATCTACCACTATTCCATTCATTTCGTATCTAATTTCACTGAATAAAAGTGCCCATTATTAACAAACCGCGCTGTTAGAGACGGCACCATCCTCCTCAGCAATCTTCCTCTTCTATGGTTGATGGGTGTGGAGTTCAATTTGCTATGGCAATATACTCATTGTATTACTATAAACCAAGACATAGGCATAGGTCTTATAGAATTTTCTACATTAAAGTTAATATCATGTGTTGCTTCATAATTGCCTTTATAGTGTTATTGTTCACCATAAATTAAAAATTTATTTGAACCCTTCACTGTATCATTTATATGTTTATTCAAATCCGCGATTTAGTATGATTGGCGGTATTGTAATTCTATTTCCTTCAAATATCAGTGGTTGCAAAATATTGCATCGGTAAATAAATATGTATGACATTACGATCAAGCAACGACTGCTGAGAATCAAAACGAACCGTCATATAAAAATCATAAGAATAAATGACCCCAATTGTATGTATTGAAGTTTTGAATTGGTATAGTTATAGTCAATCGTGTTTCTGCTAACATCACTTTTAAAATAGTGAATTAATTTAATGGTGGTTAATATGTCCTATGCTATCAAAATATGTAAGGTATAATAAATCCCCACGTTTTGGTATTGTAATTCGTCTCTGGTGTGAAAATTTTTATGTTTTAAAACGGATAAGGCTTGTTGTACTGCAGATTAACGATGAAAGTACACCAACACGACGTCGCGTTAGAAGCATGCTTTGTAGAATGAAATTAGTCTGTTTCTGTAAGAACTACGTCGTGATTTGCTTATTCATTGTTATTTTTCCTGCTTAATGCGTATATACACACATATATATATATATATATATATATATATATATATATGTATATATATATATATATACAAGTTATAGTTCAGTACTACAATGGGAGACATCCGTTTCATACCACAAGAAACTATATTACCTATAAAAAATTATGACATCACTTTTAACAATTATCACTACTCAAAACATAGTGGTCTAAAAGGAGGTTGTAAACGAGGTATAATCGTCGGTCCATCAGGTTGCGGAAAAACGTTGTGATTACCTTATAGAACATCCAAATGGTTTACGTTTTGAAAATGTTTATGTATACTGCAAATCTTTATATCAACCCAAATACCAGTACCTACGAAATTTACTTGCAAAAATATCGGGTATTTCGAATACAGTGATAACAGTACGTTATATCCCTAGTGATTCACGTAAAATTCAATAATGATTTTTGATGATGTAGCATGCCATAAACAAATGAAATAAGGGATCATTTCTGTTTTGGCAGACACCAAAACAATGATTGTTTCTATCTGTGTCAAACGTATTCTTCTATTCCAAAACAGCTTATACGTGATAATGCGAATCTTAGTTCTTTCAACAAGATCACCAATCTTAAGCATGTGTATGATGATCACGTTAATGTAGATATGTGACATTTGATAGATTTAAGGACTTGTGTTTCTGTTGCGTGACAAATTTGGATTTCTTGTGATTGATAAAGAGTGATGTTAATGCAGGTCGTTCCGTAAGAGATTTGACTGTTACATTGCATTATAAATACTACACTTGATATGTAAACTTGCAGTAGTGGAGGAGCGCTTAGTACAAGACATTTTGCGCTCGCAAGAGTGCAACAAAAATATGCTAGTTTAAAGAAGATACTGCACTTACAGAATGCAATGGAGGCACACTTTAAACAATAACACAACCATTAAACAATTGATTACTAAACAAGATGGTTCTCTCGTCAAAGCTGAATCATCAGAATTCGGAAAAAACTAAGTCTGTTGCACATGAAAGGAAGTTTTTACATCATACGCCTAAAACATCTGGAACTCGGAAGGCACCACGTATTCTTGTTCCTGACGCCATTCCACAAGTTTTAGAGGAAACTGTGATTGCTGATACCACACATGATGACGAGGGAGATTCCTACTTTACAATAATTGAAATCAGAACTGTTAGCTGCTGGATCTCAACCGGCCTTTGAAGAGTACCTTAATCAGTATGAAGGATTAGCGAAATATTATGTGGAAGGTATATTTAGAGATCCCGAAGACGAGTATTATTTAACATATGGTGTACATTTCTTACCGAAAAGAGAAATTTTTTATTGGTGATGCTGAACTAGACTTTGTTGGAGAGAATTTTCGTATCGCTCTTCCTGATGGATCATCATTAGATTATGATGGAACTCCGGGATTATATGAGGTACTATTTAAAAAGCTCCTACTGGATACAAAAGAGTGATCTGCAGCAATACAATGACATTTTGCGCACAAATGCTGCTCGACGTAATTATAACCCAGATGACCAAATCCAGGAACTAATAGGAAATACATTGAGATCATTAAACCATTACTTCACCTAGAAACGACCTGCTACATCAGCTATTGCACCTCCTGCCACAAGATCTCGCACAACTTCTATCTCCAAAAGAGGGGTGGAATGCAACTATTGCGATACAATAACAAAGCGATTGAGTTTGTACCTGGAATGATCCGAATAAATTAGTGGATTGTAGTTATTGGGATTAATGTGGAAATAGAAATTACGATAATATATATATATATATATATATATATATATATATATATATATATATATATATACTTGACGAATTACGTAAAGCGAAAGTAATACAGATCTCTGTTATAAACCTATTACTATATTCATTTCATTTCATTGTTACAACAACCATCTCTATAGATACTACACATCCACTGATGCCAATAGATAAATTTGGACACCTTCATCATCAAATGACAATAGATAAATTTGGAAACATATTACTTATCATCATAGTGTGATGCCACGAAACAAGGTGATATATATTACGAAACTTATTTTACCTCAAGGTTTATTGCATAAGAAGACAGTAGATATTCCATTGGGTACAGATGGCAAATATTTCCTTTATACAGAGTGTGCATTGTATGTGGTCACCTGAGTTCTTCATCTTCAAGTGGATGATCTACTATATACCACCGATGTTTCTAATTAGTCAACCAATACGTAAGGAAGCTGATTAACCTATAATACCAGACGGTGTCAAATTTACGAAAGAACAACCATTCATCATAGAGATTCTACTAAAATCGAAAGCGATAAAATGAGTAAAGCTGATATTGTTGAAGAACTGCACAAACCAGCAAGGAGAAATTTTCCGCGACATTGTGTAGTACTAAAGGTTTAAATGATCTATTTTCAAGCTGATTTAGTGGAAATGATACCTTATGCTCGTTAATAAAGGATTTCGATACATTTTAGTAGTAATAAATGCATTTTCTAAATATGTCTGGGCTTATCCCATCAAACGCAAGAATGGTAAACTAGTCGCAGATGTAATGAATAAACTTTTGTCTGGTTTGCAAAGGACGCCTACACATATACAAACTGACATGGGAACGGAGTTTTATAATGCTGAATTTAAAAAGTAATGAAAAATTTAATATTAATCATTACAGTAGTTATTCCAACTTGAAGAGTAGTATAGTTGAACGTGTAAATCGCACTCTTAAAGCAATAATGTGGAAAACATTCAGTATGCAAGGTTCCTATAAATGGCTATCAATATTACCTCAAATTGTTGTGAATTATAATTCAAGAAAGCATAGAACCACCGGATATACAAACCTATAGAAGTAACGGAAAAGAATGCTGCCTATATTGTCATAAAGTTCTTGACCGTAAAACACCTAAATTTAAAGTGGGGATTATGTATTAGCAAATACAGAAGCATATTCTCTAAGGGTTACACACCTAATTGGAGTTATGAAGTCTTTCGAATATCAGCAGTGAAACGTTCCAATCCAATTACCTACACATTACGTGATAGTCGAGATGAAGAGATACAAGGGACGTTTCTATGAGCAGAACTCAAAGTGTTAAACATCCTGACATTCACCTAGTTGCACGTGTAATACGACGTCGAGGAAATATGTCTCTCGTTAAATGGTTAGGGTTTGATAATTCTCACAATTCATGGATTTCTAACAAAGACATTATACAATACGCTCTGTGTACCTTTTATATATTGTAATATTATGATGTAATAAATAACTCTTTTTATTTTTTTATTTATTAATACATACAATACTATACACTAATAAAGCGTTTCATAAATACGTAATCACGATGTTGCTTTTCCAGGACAGCTGAAAGTATTTGACTACACTCTTCTATTCTTTCCTAAAGCGTGCAGAGTCTCTAACTGTTCCCATTCTCCTTTTCGCTCATTCTACTACATCGTGAACTACGTTTTGAGCTCATTAATGCAGACCTTCTTCACTTGTGTTGTCATCTGTTGAAATATAATTCGGTAAATGACATTCTATTTCATGTACAAATTGTTCCAGAGATATTTCTCTAAGGTCTTCTATTAACCGCTTAATACAACAAATGCACTCTACACCATCGTCATGCGATAGAAAATATTTCTCACACAGACGTATTCCACTACCATACTTATAAACTAGATTATCTAAATAGTCATCACTAAACGTACCCCGTCCATACACTTTTTCATGTTCAGCATCAAATTCTAATGATTGAAATTGGCATATTAGTCTTTGCACTGCACTAACACAATCCACAGCCTTAGGCCACGACTCTGCACTATAACACATCCACATATTGACTAAACTTTATTATTATCCCTATTCTCGCTTTAGTCGTTACCCCCACTTATTACTTAACGGATTTTGCAACTTCTACGTCAATATCAATTTTCTCCTTGGCAAATTCTAGAATTTCCATTGAGAACAAATATATATTGTAGTGGAAATATTAACCTGTGTATGTCAAAATTATTCATTTACGATTCCGCATGCATTAATTTATTATAAAATGAAGGAAATTTCATGGTAGGTACTAATTCCAATCGGTAACTGACTATCTTAAGAAATTTTCATAACTGTTCTATAGACTCCCATCCTAAATAGATTTATAATTCTTCACAATCAGAGATGCGTATAATTTTTGTCTTGTTAATAGTTACAAATGATATCGTTTTCGAACCCATCTTAGTAGGTAGCCATGTCCCTTGAGGTGTGTAGAAATAATTTGTAATTATCCCTTGATTGTCCATGAGTATGTGCCATTCCTGCTTATCAAACACCACTCCATTACTCTTAGATCCACCAAGTTTCACGATTGGTTAAAAATTGAATTGGGGTGACAAACCGACTCTAACTTCGATTTACTTTTATTTAAAAAATACTGCACATTGAATTCATAACACTCACAATCTTTGTCTTTTCTACCGCTTGCCGTATTATGTTCTCCGTTATATACAATACTGGTTTCACATGTACTCCTTCTGCATTTACATCCTAATTTCCCCACTATTTCTACCGTCAAGGTTACCTGCTTCATCTTGTCCGCCACACTGCACGTTACTTCAGCAATCCTACCGTTTCAAGGCCTTCATTCACGGCGTATCTGCAAGGTTTGCGGGATCTCACCAATCACTTCAAGGATGTCGCCTTCACCTTCTGGCCCTCCATTTTAAGGTCTCCATTATCCAGGTTCACTCCATTATAATGTCCTCCATTCTTACGTTTACCACTATTCCAAGGTTATCATTCTGTTCACACGCCTCAAGGTCGTCACAACCTCAAGGTTCCCACACTTACAATGTCCTCCACTTCTCACGTTTACCACTTTCCAAGGTTACACAATGCCGATATCAATAATGTCATTCTTCAAGATTAACTATACATATGTTTTTACAAGGTCATTTCTTTCTTTAAATGTAGGGGTAACTACACTTATAGTATCGTGTTATTTCCACCAGTGTTAGTATGTCCGCTAGCCCAGTACAGAAAAATTGGGATGATACCAACCATTATCACTTTTTAATCTAAGTGTGCGGCGAGCATGTGAACCAATTCTCAACTGGGTGCAATTTGAAAAAGAAGGGCTACTGCCTTCTACGACATTAGAGACATTAAAGAATACATATGAAGATGTGCAATGAAATACTGAATGGTTCGCCAACCTAGATAAAAGAATTTGCTACTTCCACCATCATGCCTTCATGGGTAATATGGGATATTATTCGCACACATTTGCTCTTCATACTCATTATCAACTTGCTGGCCATATGCATTTATGCTATGACTGCTACAAAGCGTTGCAACCAAGTGAATACCGAGTTATTGACCATCATAAACATATGGATAGATGGGTCGCAATTTACCACATGTCACACCAAAAATACTGGTGCTCATCGTGTAGAGCGTCCCTAATAATGCTGCACGAGGTATGTGAAGATGATTCATGCATACTCTGCCGAGAATGTATTATTTGGACAATTAGTTTTTTATAATGTATATATTGTATGTAATAAATTATTTCCTGTTAGTATGTTACTGTGTTCTACGGTGTGAAGATGTGCGACGTGACACTAATCTTTTATTATCCTCAGTATTACAATTCCTTCGATAACCGTTTACTTACGTATCGAACATGGTCTGGAGTTCCCTCACCTACATCGCTTGCATAAGCAGGGTTCATTTCCATATCTTCAGACGATACGGTTGAATGCTTGAATGTGTGGAGTTTGAATAAACCAATGGCGGTTATCTGACACTCCGCTACAGGAGCATATCCGATGGGCGCCACACTGCACGTACGCTCAATTACTTGTACCACGTTTTTGCAGGTGTAATGATACAGAAGTGGAAAGGACCTTTTGCACTTGTACTAAATCAAAATGTTTTATTCCTAGAGAAAATCATATATCTGAATAATAAATTGATTACATGTGTACATACAACGAATAAATATATTAGCATATCATTATCTTTTTTTATTTGGTTCTAAGTGGGTATCAAAGAAGTGTAAAAATTACATGGGTAAGCCTTGAAAACTGAGATGTCTACCTGAGTAGGTAGGGTGCGCAAATAGCCTTGAGAATGGGTTGAGTGTTAGTGACCTTCGTGTTTTTACACCTTACAGTGTAGTGTTCTTAGAAATGTGCGACGTTTAGAAAGCAAACATGACCACTACTTTTTTCGTAACCTTGAGCTGGTGGGACCTTGGAATTGTGGCAGCCTTGGAAATGTGGGACCTTGGAATTGTGGTGTGTTCCAAAAATATCTAATCTTACCTACTTACGACTCAAAGCCTTCCGCGCCCTGTTCAAGACCTTACCGTTAGATGCACAGCCTCTTCAAGTAAGTTAGAAACATCACCTACACTACTTACAACCACATTTGATGGAAGAGCATACACCAGGCCGTTTGCTTCGGTGTAGCTTTCTTCGATAGCCGTAATAGTCCCAATTTCCGAGCGTGCCTACTAGGTCCACGGACAACTTGCTTTGTCATTTCGGGATCTTAAAGTACACACATCCACACACGCATTACAGGACATGTTAGGCAAATTAATTATAGGTGTGGTTGTTGTGAATCTGATCGAGAGTACGATCATTACTTTAGATCCTATTAATCCAGCTATAAAATGAGCAATAAAAGTGATAATAGATTTCAACACTTATGTGTAATATTCCCGTATCAAAACTACATTCGTTTGTATTAAAAAGTCCCGTCTTGAAATCCAGTATTGTCCTAATCTGTATCCCAGGAGCAAATATGGAACGTACATTAATTTTACATAACTAATGAAAGCGCAATACGTTAAGAAAACCCCACACAAACATCTCAAACAGTAAGATATAAAACTAAATACGTTAATTTCTAAGTTTAAAATTATTGATTGTTTATTTTCAGAGATGGATTCAGGAAGATTTAAAATATTTGTATTTCGTATAAAACATTTTTCACTAGATATTTCTATGTACATTACTGTACCAAATCAACCTCAATCTCGTTAAATACAGTAGTTTCCTGGCTACCCCTCTCTCTAGGAGCTACCAAGGAGCCGCCGACGAACCTGCCAGATTGGAAACAATCGTTATAGTTCCGTATAGGAGAGAACTGCCACATTTTTGTTTTGTTTAATTATATTTTCTTCTTTAAACGAACATTTTGCTATTAAATGATATTTTCATGATTAGTAAACCAAATAGAATTGCAAATAATAGGATAATTTATGATTGAAACCATCCTTTCGTTTATCAACTAGTTACAAGCAATTAAACCAATTAAGTATATGAACCACCACGTCTTCTACAAAAATTAAATATAGTTGTGGACGAATAAACTAGTTTTGTAACAAAACAAGTAAAGATGTAACGCAAAATTCTATTACAAGCAGGTTGGTATCGATAAAATACAGCAAATGCTAAAAGTAATGACAGATTTTTTAAAACTTGCTAGGATATTTTGGCTCATGACTGAGCAACTACTTCGAACTTCATCATACCGTTTTAGAACGGTCATGTAAATAAGTATTTACGGACGACAATTTTTTTGTAACGTTTACAAAATGTGATTCCTGCTACGCTGTCCAAATTTTTAACGTGTAATCATTAAAGATGTTATCTAAAGCAATATTTAAATATGTTAGGAATTGTTTCAGATATGTAAAGGGCAAACAATTATAAGTACGTCAGTGTGTGCTTCTGTTTGTTGATGTTTCGTGGAACTACATAAGGCCGTGTCGCGGGAATAACCTGCATTTTTTATGTACTATACTATGCCATGGAAAATATTGATTTTTGCTTCAACTACAAGAAGAAAAAAGACGATCGATAGTTTTAGGAGGTACGTCACCTTACAAAGTGATTTTTCGATGGTCTATTTCAAAGTTGGTGGGTAATAATGTTGAGGGGGTTTGATAACGTACCAGAGTAGCATAAATAGGCAAACTAAGTAGCTCATAGAGTCGTATTTTTTTTTAACATACGGTAGGTGATTTAAATTGGTTAAATACTGTGTGCGTCAAAACAAAGGACACTGAAAACTGAGTATTAAACAGGAAAAATTAAGCACACAAATTCTAGTAATGTGAATTTTACATTTTCTGCGGTAAAAAATGTGTCCAACGTGCTCGCCATTGTGGTCCAGATAGTAATCGTAACGTTTAACAAGATTGTCGAGTATGTTTGTAAAAACGGCGACTGAATTCTTCAGAAACAGATCAAAATTTTTTCAATTTCATTAATAGCTCTCAGTGGGTTTTCCGTGCAAATGTCTTGTTTCAACATACAACGTACGTAAGCATCCAGAGTTGTTAAATCAAGTGAATGAGAAGGGCAAGGAAAGTCCACATTACGCAGTCTTTAAAATTGTCTTGAAGCAGTTCTAAGAATGTTCTCGTGCTGTGGCAAGTAGCCCGATCCTGTTGGAACCAGTCGGAATTGAATTGGACATTTCTGGCACGGCAATCAAGAATGGTGTCAAAGTTTGTTCCGAATAAGCCATTACTTGACACTGCGAACTAAATGGTTACACGGTCACTATGACGGGACTTCTCTATGGTTATGTCGGGTGGTTCAAAACCAAGAAAACGATTTGTCTGTTGATTGATAAATCCATTCAGATGGATGTACCTAAAGCTCACATTTGAAAGAAATAATGGTTGTTCATAAACCATTGCTAAGATTGAAGCACAGTAGATAACTCTTGCTTGCTTGTATGTATTATTCAAGCCTTGCCCAATATGTACTTTATAGGGAAAACCACCAAGTTTCTTAAACATTGTTCGGGTGGACGTTTCACTAAAATCCATTTTTAGAGAAATTCTGCGGTGACTTCTCTTTGGAGCTTTGTTGAAATAGGCTTCCTTGGTTCGCATTAGTTGTTACGGTAACTGCACGACTAGTACAGCATTTACAGATGAGTTAGAACGCTTCGTGCGCGTCGAAATTTTGCAACAACTCCTTATTAGTCGGCGGTGTCTTCTGAAACTCTTCCCGAAATTGATTGGCAACCATTAATAATCTAGGCCCATTAGAGCGTCCATTCCGTATAAGCGAAAATAATATTCAATAACAAAAAAAATTTCTTTCCTACAAACCTCCTTGACAGCTTATTCGAATATACAATCTGAAGAGATACAATGATAACTGTATTATACCGTACTACCATAACACATATAATAAACTATAATTACGTTATGGGATATACAATCAATCACAGAGTTGAAGGTAAGCTAAGTAAAAGAATAAGTTCAAATTAAAAAATTTACGAGACTTTTGAATGGGCAACGAATCAAGCTGTGCGCAAATTAAGATTATATATAGAGATATGTTTCAAAAATCTAATGACTCAATTTTGACTGTCACAGAAATAAAAAGTAGACATTTTTTAAATTAATGCGATTGCCATACCAATGATTAAAAAACTGAAATTGTGTTACCTTTAAGTGCATTAAAGTCAAAAAGTGCATATGTAAAATTAATTTTGAATAACTGTTTTGTATTGAGTTACCATTTTTAAATAACGAAAGCAGCTGTTGAACAAAGAAAACTCCTTTTTAAACAAAATAAAAGAAGCTTTTAAGACAGCTATCGCGAGTTGATATTAAATCAACCTTTAAGTATATTATCATCTCCAGTACCTTGGTGTTCGCGATCATTTGTCGAGAGATATGATGTACACGAGGGAAGTACTATTGCATAGCGTACTATTGTTACACTACAAAATACATACCTACAATAAACTCACATCAGTAAGAAAATTTTCCTGGTGTAATAAATTCAGCAGAGAATTGCGTTAAAAATTCAAACATTTATAATAATGGGTTTAAAGTTATTGCATTTATAATTAAAGGCATACTTATTTGACATTAGCTGACCCTGCACGGCGTTTCCTGTGAATTCAATACCTGTGACTAATTCACTTGAAACTCCAAAAGTCAGCACTAAGATATTTGTAATACAGTTATTTTGTTATTTTGATCAAATATAAAACATAATACTCATGTGTTCTACTACGCTAAAAACCTTACTGTACAGGTGCATGTTACTGCGTCGAAAGATTATGAGAGCAATTTTGACCGACATTTAAAACATTTTTATGAAAACCTTCTGATGTACTAATAATTTCCCAAAGTTTGATGGCGATCGGATGGATGGTTTCAAAGTCATAACGGACTAGAAACATTTTAGGTTTATATATATATATATATATATATATATATATATATATATATATATATATATATATATATATATATATATATATATATATATATATATATATATATATTTAAAGATTTTTCGTTGAAACTTGTAATTAAACGCACAAATTATTCAACGTTTCGGGAACGCTTGTCCTTTGTCAAGAATTTATTTTGACAATATATATATATATATATATATATATATATATATATATATGTATATATATATATATATATATATATATATATATATATATATATATATATATATATATATAGACAGATAACCTCTTTAATAATACAAAGAAGTCAAATGAAAGCAGTAATTTAGGTTTTGGTCATTGCTAAAAACTTAAATGGAGCGTTAATGATAGGCATTATGAAACCATAATTAACTGAAATCTGTGTGATAATGAGCTCATTAAACTATCAATGTACAAATAATTTATTTCTTCTATGATTATTAATTTTAGCGTGACATGCAATTGATTCTTCTTCAAGTAAGGGACGAACTTTCTATTCCAATTCAGGATTAAAATTATTCCCACGCACACACACACACACACACACACACACACACACACACACACATACATACACACACACACACACACACACACACACACACACACACACACACACACACACAAACACACACACAACACACCCATACGCGCACGCACACACATAAATGCACACGCACATACGCACGCACGCGGTCTCGTTCACACACACACACACACACACACACACACACACATACACA
>JARFJB010000938.1:0-25000 GCA_036346205.1 Vesta saturnalis | reverse complement strand
CTATGAAACCAAGACATAGGCATAGGTCTTATAGAATTTTCTACATTAAAGTTAATATCATGTGTTGCTTCATAATTGCCTTTATAGTGTTATTGTTCACCATAAATTAAAAATTTATTTGAACCCTTCACTGTATCATTTATATGTTTATTCAAATCCGCGATTTAGTATGATTGGCGGTATTGTAATTCTATTTCCTTCAAATATCAGTGGTTGCAAAATATTGCATCGGTAAATAAATATGTATGACATTACGATCAAGCAACGACTGCTGAGAATCAAAACGAACCGTCATATAAAAATCATAAGAATAAATGACCCCAATTGTATGTATTGAAGTTTTGAATTGGTATAGTTATAGTCAATCGTGTTTCTGCTAACATCACTTTTAAAATAGTGAATTAATTTAATGGTGGTTAATATGTCCTATGCTATCAAAATATGTAAGGTATAATAAATCCCCACGTTTTGGTATTGTAATTCGTCTCTGGTGTGAAAATTTTTATGTTTTAAAACGGATAAGGCTTGTTGTACTGCAGATTAACGATGAAAGTACACCAACACGACGTCGCGTTAGAAGCATGCTTTGTAGAATGAAATTAGTCTGTTTCTGTAAGAACTACGTCGTGATTTGCTTATTCATTGTTATTTTTCCTGCTTAATGCGTATATACACACATATATATATATATATATATATATATATATATATATGTATATATATATATATATACAAGTTATAGTTCAGTACTACAATGGGAGACATCCGTTTCATACCACAAGAAACTATATTACCTATAAAAAATTATGACATCACTTTTAACAATTATCACTACTCAAAACATAGTGGTCTAAAAGGAGGTTGTAAACGAGGTATAATCGTCGGTCCATCAGGTTGCGGAAAAACGTTGTGATTACCTTATAGAACATCCAAATGGTTTACGTTTTGAAAATGTTTATGTATACTGCAAATCTTTATATCAACCCAAATACCAGTACCTACGAAATTTACTTGCAAAAATATCGGGTATTTCGAATACAGTGATAACAGTACGTTATATCCCTAGTGATTCACGTAAAATTCAATAATGATTTTTGATGATGTAGCATGCCATAAACAAATGAAATAAGGGATCATTTCTGTTTTGGCAGACACCAAAACAATGATTGTTTCTATCTGTGTCAAACGTATTCTTCTATTCCAAAACAGCTTATACGTGATAATGCGAATCTTAGTTCTTTCAACAAGATCACCAATCTTAAGCATGTGTATGATGATCACGTTAATGTAGATATGTGACATTTGATAGATTTAAGGACTTGTGTTTCTGTTGCGTGACAAATTTGGATTTCTTGTGATTGATAAAGAGTGATGTTAATGCAGGTCGTTCCGTAAGAGATTTGACTGTTACATTGCATTATAAATACTACACTTGATATGTAAACTTGCAGTAGTGGAGGAGCGCTTAGTACAAGACATTTTGCGCTCGCAAGAGTGCAACAAAAATATGCTAGTTTAAAGAAGATACTGCACTTACAGAATGCAATGGAGGCACACTTTAAACAATAACACAACCATT
Source organism: Vesta saturnalis (assembly GCA_036346205.1). NCBI lineage: Eukaryota > Metazoa > Arthropoda > Insecta > Coleoptera > Lampyridae > Vesta > Vesta saturnalis. Next base: position 23,421 of record JARFJB010000938.1, on the reverse strand, counting down.
AAACAATTGATTACTAAACAAGATGGTTCTCTCGTCAAAGCTGAATCATCAGAATTCGGAAAAAACTAAGTCTGTTGCACATGAAAGGAAGTTTTTACATCATACGCCTAAAACATCTGGAACTCGGAAGGCACCACGTATTCTTGTTCCTGACGCCATTCCACAAGTTTTGGAAGAAACTGTGATTGCTGATACCACACATGATGACGCGAGGGAGATTCCTACCTTACAACAATTGAAATCAGAACTGTTAGCTGCTGGATCTCAACCGGCCTTTGAAGAGTACCTTAATCAGTATGAAGGATTAGCGAAATATTATGTGGAAGGTATATTTAGAGATCCGAAGACGAGTATGATTTAACATACGGTGTACATTTCTTCCCGAAAAGAGAAATTTTTATTGGTGATGCTGAACTAGACTTTGTTGGAGAGAATTTTCGTATCGCTCTTCCTGATGGATCATCATTAGACTATGATGGAACACCGGGATTATATGAACTACTATTTAAAAAGCTCCTACTGGATACAAAAGAGTGATCTGCAGCAATACAATGACATTTTGCGCACAAATGCTGCTCGACGTAATTATAACCCAGATGACCAAATCCAGGAACTAATAGGAAATACATTGAGATCATTAAACCATTACTTCACCTAGAAACGACCTGCTACATCAGCTATTGCACCTCCTGCCACAAGATCTCGCACAACTTCTATCTCCAAAAGAGGGGTGGAATGCAACTATTGCGATACAATAACAAAGCGATTGAGTTTGTACCTGGAATGATCCGAATAAATTAGTGGATTGTAGTTATTGGGATTAATGTGGAAATAGAAATTACGATAATATATATATATATATATATATATATATATATATATATATATATATATATATACTTGACGAATTACGTAAAGCGAAAGTAATACAGATCTCTGTTATAAACCTATTACTATATTCATTTCATTTCATTGTTACAACAACCATCTCTATAGATACTACACATCCACTGATGCCAATAGATAAATTTGGACACCTTCATCATCAAATGACAATAGATAAATTTGGAAACATATTACTTATCATCATAGTGTGATGCCACGAAACAAGGTGATATATATTACGAAACTTATTTTACCTCAAGGTTTATTGCATAAGAAGACAGTAGATATTCCATTGGGTACAGATGGCAAATATTTCCTTTATACAGAGTGTGCATTGTATGTGGTCACCTGAGTTCTTCATCTTCAAGTGGATGATCTACTATATACCACCGATGTTTCTAATTAGTCAACCAATACGTAAGGAAGCTGATTAACCTATAATACCAGACGGTGTCAAATTTACGAAAGAACAACCATTCATCATAGAGATTCTACTAAAATCCAAAGCGATAAAATGAGTAAAGCTGATATTGTTGAAGAACTGCACAAACCAGCAAGGAGAAATTTTCCGCGACATTGTGTAGTACTAAAGGTTTAAATGATCTATTTTCAAGCTGATTTAGTGGAAATGATACCTTATGCTCGTAAATAAAGGATTTCGATACATTTTAGTAGTAATAAATGCTTTCTCTAAATATGTCTGGGCTTTTCCCTTCAAACGCAAGAATGGTAAGCTAGTCGCAGGTGTAATGAATAAACTTTTGTCTGGTTTGCAAAGGACGCTTACACATATACAAACTGACATGGGAATGGAGTTTTATAATGCTGAATTTAAAAAAAGTTATGAAAAAATTTAATACTAATCATTAGAGTGGTTATTCCAACTTGAAGAGTAGTATAGTTGAACGTGTAAATCGCACTCTTAAAGCAATAATGTGGAAAACATTTAGTATGCAAAGTTCCTACAAATGGTTATCAATATAACCTCAAATTGTTGTGGATTATAATTCAAGAAAGCATAGAACCACCGGATATACAAACCTATAGAAGTAACGGAAAAGAATGCTGCCTATATTGTCATAAAGTTCTTGACCGTAAAACACCTAAATTTAAAGTGGGGATTATGTATTAGCACATACAGAAGCATCTTCTCTAAGTGTTACACACCTAATTGGAGTTACGAAGTCTTTCGAATATCAGCAGTGAAACGTTGCAGTCCAATTACGTACACATTACGTGATAGTCGGGATGAAGAGATACAAGGGACGTTTCTATGAGCAGAACTCAAAGTGTTAAACATCCTGACATTCACCTAGTTGAACGTGTAATACGACGTCAGGAAATATGTCTCTCGTTAAATGGTTAGGGTTTGATAATTCTCACAATTTATGGATTTCTAACAAAGGCATTATATAATTCGCTGTGTATTCCTTTTATATATTGTAATATTATGATGTAATAAATAACTCTTTTTATTTTTTTATTTATTAATACATACAATACTATACACTAATAAAGCGTTTCATAAATACGTAATCACGATGTTGCTTTTCCAGGACAGCTGAAAGTATTTGACTACACTCTTCTATTCTTTCCTAAAGCGTGCAGAGTCTCTAACTGTTCCCATTCTCCTTTTCGCTCATTCTACTACATCGTGAACTACGTTTTTGAGCTCATTAATGCAGACCTCCTTCACTTGTGTTGTCATCTGTTGAAATATAATTCGGTAAATGACATTCTATTTCATGTACAAATTGTTCCAGAGATATTTCTCTAAGGTCTTCTATTAACCGCTTAATACAACAAATGCACTCTACACCATCGTCATGCGATAGAAAATATTTCTCACACAGACGTATTCCACTACCATACTTATAAACTAGATTATCTAAATAGTCATCACTAAACGTACCCCGCCCATACACTTTTTCATGTTCAGCATCAAATTCTAGTGATTGAAATTGGCATATTAGTCTTTGCACTGCACTAACACAATCCACAGCCTTAGGCCACGACTCTGCACTATAACACATCCACATATTGACTAAACTTTATTATTATCCCTATTCTCGCTTTGGTCGTTACCCCCACTTATTACTTAACGGCTTTCGCAACTTCTACGTCAATATCAACTTTCTCCTTGGCAAATTCTAGAATTTCCATTGAGAACAAATATATCTTGTAATGGAACTATTAACCTGTGTATGTCAACATCAGGCATTTCCGCTGCCGCATGTATTATTTTATTATAAAATGAAGGAAATTTCATGGTAGGTACTAATTCCAATCGGTAACTGACTATCTTAAGAAATTTTCATAACTGTTCTATAGACTCCCATCCTAAATAGATTTATAATTCTTCACAATCAGAGATGCGTATAATTTTTGTCTTGTTAATAGTTACAAATGATATCGTTTTCGAACCCATCTTAGTAGGTAGCCATGTCCCTTGAGGTGTGTAGAAATAATTTGTAATTATCCCTTGATTGTCCATGATGTATGTGCCATTCCTGCTTATCAAACACCACTCCATTACTCTTAGATCCACCAAGTTTCACGATTGGTTAAAAATTGAATTGGGGTGACAAACCGACTCTAACTTCGATTTACTTTTATTTAAAAAATACTGCACATTGAATTCATAACACTCACAATCTTTGTCTTTTCTACCGCTTGCCGTATTATGTTCTCCGTTATATACAATACTGGTTTCACATGTACTCCTTCTGCATTTACATCCTAATTTCCCCACTATTTCTACCGTCAAGGTTACCTGCTTCACTTGTCCCACACTGCACGTTACTTCAGCAATCCTACCGTTTCAAGGCCTTCATTCACGGCGTATCTGCAAGGTTTGCGGGATCTCACCAATCACTTCAAGGATGTCGCCTTCACCATTCTGGCCCTCTCATTTTTAAGGTCTCCCATTATCCAGGTTCACTCCATTATAATGTCCTCCATTCTTACGTTTACCACTATTCCAAGGTTATCATTCTGTTCACACGCCTCAAGGTCGTCACAACCTCAAGGTTCCCACACTTACAATGTCCTCCACTTCTCACGTTTACCACTTTCCAAGGTTACACAATGCCGATATCAATAATGTCATTCTTCAAGATTAACTATACATATGTTTTACAAGGTCATTTCTTTCTTTAAATGTAGTAACTACACTATAGTATCGTGTTATTTCCACCAGTGTTAGTAGTATGTCCGCTAGCCCAGTACAGAAAAATTGGGATGATACCAACCATTATCACTTTTTAATCTAAGTGTGCGGCGAGCATGTGAACCAATTCTCAACTGGGTGCAATTTGAAAAAGAAGGGCTACTGCCTTCTACGACATTAGAGACATTAAAGAATACATATGAAGATGTGCAATGAAATACTGAATGGTTCGCCAACCTAGATAAAAGAATTTGCTACTTCCACCATCATGCCTTCATGGGTAATATGGGATATTATTCGCACACATTTGCTCTTCATACTCATTATCAACTTGCTGGCCATATGCATTTATGCTATGACTGCTACAAATTGCAACCAAGTGAATACCGAGTTATTGACCATCATAAACATATGGATAGATGGGTCGCAATTTACCACATGTCACACCAAGAATACTGGTGCTCATCGTGTAGAGCGTCCCTAATAATGCTGCACGAGGTATGTGAAGATGATTCATGCATACTCTGCCGAGAAATGTATTATTTGGACAATTAGTTTTTTTATAATGTATATATTGTATGTAATACATTATTTCCTGTTAGTCTGTTACTGTGTTCTACGGTGTGAAGATGTGCGACGTGACACCAACTTTTATTATCCTCAGTATTACAATTCCTTCGATAACCGTTTACTTACGTATCGAACATGGTCTGGAGTTCCCTCACCTACATCGCTTGCATAAGCAGGGTTCATTTCCATATCTTCAGACGATACGGTTGAATGCTTGTGTGGAGTTTGAATAAACCAATGGCGGTCTGACACTCCGCCAGGAGCATCCGATGGGCCCACACTGCACGTACGCTCAATTACTTGCACCACGTGCAGGTGTAATGATACAGAAGTGGAAAGGACCTTTTGCACTTGTACTAAATCAAAATGTTTTATTCCTAGAGAAAATCATATATCTGAATAATAAATTGATTACATGTGTACATACAACGAATAAATATATTAGCATATCATTATCTTTTTTTTATTTGGTTCTAAGTGTGGTATCAAAGAAGTGTAAAAAATTACATGGGTAAGCCTTGAAAAACTGAGATGTCTACCTGAGTAGGTAGGGTGCGCAAATAGCCTTGAGAATGGGTTGAGTGTTAGTGACCTTCGTGTTTTTACACCTTACAGTGTAGTGTTCTTAGAAATGTGCGACGTTTAGAAAGCAAACATGACCACTACTTTTTTCGTAACCTTGAGCTGGTGGGACCTTGGAATTGTGGCAGCCTTGGAAATGTGGGACCTTGGAATTGTGGTGTGTTCCAAAAATATCTAATCTTACCTACTTACGACTCAAAGCCTTCCGCGCCCTGTTCAAGACCTGCTACCGTTAGATGCACAGCCTCTTCAAGTAAGTTAGAAACATCACCTACACTACTTACAGCCACATTTGATGGAAGAGCATACACCAGGCCGTTTGCTTCGGTGTAGCTTTCTTCGATAGCCGTAATAGTCCCAATTTCCGAGCGTGCCTACTAGGTCCACGGACAACTTGCTTTGTCATTTCGGGATCTTAAAGTACACACATCCACACACGCATTACAGGACATGTTAGGCAAATTAATTATAGGTGCGGTTGTTGTGAATCTGATCGAGAGTACGATCATTACTTTAGATCCTATTAATCCAGCTATAAAAATGAGCAATAAAAGTGATAATAGATTTCAACACTTATGTGTAATATTCCCGTATCAAAACTACATTCGTTTGTATTAAAAAGTCCCGTCTTGAAATCCAGTATTGTCCTAATCTGTATCCCAGGAGCAAATATGGAACGTACATTAATTTTACATAACTAATGAAAGCGCAATACGTTAAGAAAACCCCACACAAACATCTCAAACAGTAAGATATAAAACTAAATACGTTAATTTCTAAGTTTAAAATTATTGATTGTTTATTTTCAGAGATGGATTCAGGAAGATTTAAAATATTTGTATTTCGTATAAAACATTTTTCACTAGATATTTCTATGTACATTACTGTACCAAATCAACCTCAATCTCGTTAAATACAGTAGTTTCCTGGCTACCCCTCTCTCTAGGAGCTACCAAGGAGCCGCCGACGAACCTGCCAGATTGGAAACAATCGTTATAGTTCCGTATAGGAGAGAACTGCCACATTTTTGTTTTGTTTAATTATATTTTCTTCTTTAAACGAACATTTTGCTATTAAATGATATTTTCATGATTAGTAAACCAAATAGAATTGCAAATAATAGGATAATTTATGATTGAAACCATCCTTTCGTTTATCAACTAGTTACAAGCAATTAAACCAATTAAGTATATGAACCACCACGTCTTCTACAAAAATTAAATATAGTTGTGGACGAATAAACTAGTTTTGTAACAAAACAAGTAAAGATGTAACGCAAAATTCTATTACAAGCAGGTTGGTATCGATAAAATACAGCAAATGCTAAAAGTAATGACAGATTTTTTAAAACTTGCTAGGATATTTTGGCTCATGACTGAGCAACTACTTCGAACTTCATCATACCGTTTTAGAACGGTCATGTAAATAAGTATTTACGGACGACAATTTTTTTGTAACGTTTACAAAATGTGATTCCTGCTACGCTGTCCAAATTTTTAACGTGTAATCATTAAAGATGTTATCTAAAGCAATATTTAAATATGTAAGGAATTGTTTCAGATATAAAGTTGTAAAGGGCAAACAATTATAAGTACGTCAGTGTGTGCTTCTGTTTGTTGATGTTTCGTGGAACTACATAAGGCCGTGTCGCGGGAATAACCTGCATTTTTTATGTACTATACTATGCCATGGAAAATATTGATTTTTGCTTCAACTACAAGAAGAAAAAAGACGATCGATAGTTTTAGGAGGTACGTCACCTTACAAAGTGATTTTTCGATGGTCTATTTCAAAGTTGGTGGGTAATAATGTTGAGGGGGTTTGATAACGTACCAGAGTAGCATAAATAGGCAAACTAAGTAGCTCATAGAGTCGTATTTTTTTTTAACATACGGTAGGTGATTTAAATTGGTTAAATACTGTGTGCGTCAAAACAAAGGACACTGAAAACTGAGTATTAAACAGGAAAAATTAAGCACACAAATTCTAGTAATGTGAATTTTACATTTTCTGCGGTAAAAAATGTGTCCAACGTGCTCGCCATTGTGGTCCAGATAGTAATCGTAACGTTTAACAAGATTGTCGAGTATGTTTGTAAAAACGGCGACTGAATTCTTCAGAAACAGATCAAAATTTTTTCAATTTCATTAATAGCTCTCAGTGGGTTTTCCGTGCAAATGTCTTGTTTCAACATACAACGTACGTAAGCATCCAGAGTTGTTAAATCAAGTGAATGAGAAGGGCAAGGAAAGTCCACATTACGCAGTCTTTAAAATTGTCTTGAAGCAGTTCTAAGAATGTTCTCGTGCTGTGGCAAGTAGCCCGATCCTGTTGGAACCAGTCGGAATTGAATTGGACATTTCTGGCACGGCAATCAAGAATGGTGTCAAAGTTTGTTCCGAATAAGCCATTACTTGACACTGCGAACTAAATGGTTACACGGTCACTATGACGGGACTTCTCTATGGTTATGTCGGGTGGTTCAAAACCAAGAAAACGATTTGTCTGTTGATTGATAAATCCATTCAGATGGATGTGGATTTCGTGCTAAAAGCTCACATTTGAAAGAAATAATGGTTGTTCATAAACCATTGCTAAGATTGAAGCACAGTAGATAACTCTTGCTTGCTTGTATGTATTATTCAAGCCTTGCCCAATATGTACTTTATAGGAAAACCACCAAGTTTCTTAAACATTGTTCGTGGACGTTTCACTAAAATCCATTTTAGAAAATTCTGCGGTGACTTCTCTTGGAGCTTTGTTGAAATAGGCTTCTTGGTTCGCATTAGTTGTTACGGTAACTGCACGACTAGTACAGCATTTACAGATGAGTTAGAACGCTTCGTGCGCGTCGAAATTTTGCAACAACTCCTTATTAGTCGGCGGTGTCTTCTGAAACTCTTGAAATTGATTGGCAACCATTAATAATCTAGGCCCATTAGAGCGTCCATTCCGTATAAGCGAAAATAATATTCAATAACAAAAAATTTCTTCCTACAAACCTCCTTGACAGCTTATTCGAATATACAATCTGAAGAGATACAATGATAACTGTATTACCGTACTACCATAACAATATAATAAACTATAATTACGTTATGGGATATACAATCAATCACAGAGTTGAAGGTAAGCTGTAAAAGAATAAGTTCAAATTAAAAATTTACGAGACTTTTGAATGGGCAACGAATGCGTGCGCAAATTAAGATTATATATAGAGATATGTTTCAAAAATCTAATGACTCAATTTTGACTGTCACAGAAATAAAAAGTAGACATTTTTTAAATTAATGCGTGATTGCCATACCAATGATTAAAAAAACTGAAATTATGTTACCTTTAAGTGCATTAAAGTCAAAAAGTGCATATGTAAAATTAATTTTGAATAACTGTTTTGTATTGAGTTACCATTTTTAAATAACGAAAGCAGCTGTTGAACAAAGAAAACTCCTTTTTAAACAAAATAAAAGAAGCTTTTAAGACAGCTATCGCGAGTTGATATTAAATCAACCTTTAAGTATATTATCATCTCCAGTACCTTGGTGTTCGCGATCATTTGTCGAGAGATATGATGTACACGAGGGAAGTACTATTGCATAGCGTACTATTGTTACACTACAAAATACATACCTACAATAAACTCACATCAGTAAGAAAATTTTCCTGGTGTAATAAATTCAGCAGAGAATTGCGTTAAAAATTCAAACATTTATAATAATGGGTTTAAAGTTATTGCATTTATAATTAAAGGCATACTTATTTGACATTAGCCGACCCTGCACGGCGTTTCCCGTGATGAATTCAATACCCGTGGACTAATTCACTTTGAAACTCCAAAAAGTCAGCACTAAGATATTTGTAATACAGTTATTTTGTTATTTTGATCAAATATAAAACATAATACTCATGTGTTCTACTACGCTAAAAACCTTACTGTACAGGTGCATGTTACTGCGTCGAAAGATTATGAGAGCAATTTTGACCGACATTTAAAACATTTTTATGAAAACCTTCTGATGTACTAATAATTTCCCAAAGTTTGATGGCGATCGGATGGATGGTTTCAAAGTCATAACGGACTAGAAACATTTTAGGTTTATATATATATATATATATATATATATATATATATATATATATATATATATATATATATATATATATATATATATATATATATATATATATATATATTTAAAGATTTTTCGTTGAAACTTGTAATTAAACGCACAAATTATTCAACGTTTCGGGAACGCTTGTCCTTTGTCAAGAATTTATTTTGACAATATATATATATATATATATATATATATATATATATATATGTATATATATATATATATATATATATATATATATATATATATATATATATATATATATATAGACAGATAACCTCTTTAATAATACAAAGAAGTCAAATGAAAGCAGTAATTTAGGTTTTGGTCATTGCTAAAAACTTAAATGGAGCGTTAATGATAGGCATTATGAAACCATAATTAACTGAAATCTGTGTGATAATGAGCTCATTAAACTATCAATGTACAAATAATTTATTTCTTCTATGATTATTAATTTTAGCGTGACATGCAATTGATTCTTCTTCAAGTAAGGGACGAACTTTCTATTCCAATTCAGGATTACTAAATTATTCCCACGCACACACACACACACACACACACACACACACACACACACACACACACACACACACACACACACACACACACACACACACACACACACACACATACACACAAACACACACACAAGCACACCCATACGCGCACGCACACACATTCAAATCCGCACACGCACATACGCACGCACGCGGTCTGTTCACACACACACACACACACACACACACACACATATACACAAACAAGCAAACGCACACGCACGCACACACGCTCACGTATACGCCCGAGGACAAGAACGAGCACAAGCACAAGCACAAGCACAAGCACAAACACAAGCACAAGCACAAGCACAAGCACAAGCACAAGCACAAGCACAAGTATAAGCACAACACAAACACAAGCACAAGCACAAGCACAAGCACAAGCACAAGCACAAGCACAAGCACAAGCACAAGCACAAGCACAAGCACCAGCACAGCACAAACACAAGCACACGCACAAGCACCAGCATAAGCACAAGCACAAGCACAAGCACAAGCACAAGCATGCACAAGCATACACAAGCACAAGCACAAGCACAAGCACAAGCACAACACAAGCACAAGCACAAGCACAAACACAAGCACACTCACACGCACAAGCAGAAGCACAAGCACAAGCACAAGCACAAGCACAAGCACAAGCACAAGCACAAGCACAAGCACAAGCACAAGCACAAGCACAAGAACAAGCACAAGCACAAGCACAAGCAAAAGTACAAGCGCTAGCACACACACACGCGCGCGCGCACCCACACACACACACACACACACACACACACACACACACACACACACACATACATACACACACACACACACACACACACACATAGATAGATGGTTCTTTCATTTCTTTGATCTTTGATTTTTGATATCTGCTATGGAGATCTCGCAAACTAGAACAGATAGAATGATGGTTAAATGGAGAAAGCTTTGTAGTTGAGGCTAATTAAATGCACCTTTTGCTTTTTCAAATAGTCCTAGGCGATTTTCTCGTAATTACTTTAAATGTGTGCAATTTCGTTATTTTTATTAGAAAAAAAGTGGGAACCCTTGTAGATAATTGTGTTGTTCATAAGGCAGTTAAATCGATTTGTTTATGTAAGCCATGAAAGCCGTTGTTAATTAATAAATGCTACACATATTACTTTTAGTGGCTACAATTCCTATGGTGATAATGTTCGACGTATGGAGTTTTTTACGTGATTTAGAAACAAGTGTGCAGTCGTACAGTTTAAATTTTGGAGGACGGACGAAAGTAGATTTACAAGTTGTAGGATGTTTAATAGGCACAACAAGCATCTCTCATCACGAGAAAACACACATCATTGCAAGCAAAGTAAATCACAAATTGTTGTTTTTACAAATGATTTCGAAAATACCATAGATGAAGCAAATTTGAGACTCAAAATGCTGGCAAGTTTACACGATGCGCACCGCCTCATAATTAATCAGGAGTGCGAAATTGCTTAGATACAACTTTTCCCAATTTGCATATATGAAGGATTGCACCAGTTTCATGGCCACCTCGATCACATGATCTAATACACATGATATAATAAGGTGTATTGAGGGTCGTATGAAGCAGTAGAGGACCTCAGCGGTACTAGAAGCTGCCTCTGCTAGTATTAGAAGGAGTTCTTTAAGAAATGCCACAATTTCTATTCTAAAAAGGTGTAATTTGTGTTATAATTATAATGGTAATCGTTTTGAACATATGTACAAACATATTTAGGTAATTCATTAATTGTTAGTCATAGAGTAGTTTTTGAATTTCATTACTGATTATATTTTTGTGCCATAGCCAACTTTGTTCGTTATATAGTAGTTTTTGCAGTTAACACGTACACGCACATACACAAACACACGCACGCACACGCGCATACACGTACCACACACACACACACACACACGCATGCACAGTACGCACGTAAACACGCACACAACGCACACACAAGTACACGCACGTACGCACGACACGCACAAACACAGGCACACACACACACACACACACACACACACACAATATACACACACATACACACACACACACACACACACACACACACACACACAACACAAACACGCAACACACAACACAAAATGCACGCACGACATGACGCACGCAACGCACGCAAACACACACACACACACGCACGCACGCACGCACACACACACACACACACACACACACATTAATGTTCGTGATGCTCATACTGTTTTTGCACGATTGTATTAAATTTACCATAATAGAAATTATTTAACTTCTACTAAATAAACGAAAAGTCAAAACTGACGTTTTAAATTAAAATGTCCAAATTTGTTCTTATTGTTGTGAAATATAGTACCTATACAGGGTGTGTCGCGAAGAGTTTTGATTAAAAGTAATGGCGGATACAGTTATGTTAAAAATCTGAAATTACGAAGCTGTAGGTTTCGGATGACGCTGAATTCGAATATAATATTGTCCTGAACGTGGTACTTCCGGTTATACCGGAAGTAGACGTCAACTTTGTTATTTTAAATGGAACCTAGTATTTTTTATTTTATTTTAGAATTCTACATAAAATTCTAGATAAAATTTGTATAAAATGTCCTATACCAAAAATGAAGTATTTTCGAGATATTTCGATTTTTTTTAATTTTGAAAAAATCCTAGTCCACATTGAATAACGATATCTCCATTAATAACGAAGCTAGTGACGTGAAATTGTAACCAATAAACAACAAGCGCTTGCCCGTTAACTCCATATATCCATCTCATTGATATTTCATACAGGGTGTTTTAAACTTAGTCGCCAACATGCACAATTTGAATCATTTATAAGTTGCTCACTTTAAATAGAACACCCTGTATTTTATTACATTTTCCGTGTATTTTTTAAGCCAATTCGTTTGGTATCAGTATTCTATACCTAAATCCGACCACTTTTGAGATATTTCATTATCTTGGTTAAAAAATAACAACACTTAATTATTTCAACATTAGTTAAGGGTAGGCCATGATTTCCATTATTTAAGGTGATATTTTGTTATTTTTTCATAAGTTATTAATTCTGAAAAGTAACCAATAGCCTGAAAGGATTATTAATTGTGGATATCCGTTCAACAATTCTATTACATTGGCCGTAAATAATAATAAGCTTTAAAAAATCATCATTAGTAAATCCTACATTTGCCATTATTTACTATGAAATACAAACTGGTAAAGAAAACTGTCAAAACAACATAAACAATTAACGTTCGGACTATCAAATCTTTGACAGTCATGGCCTACCCTTTACTAATGTTGAAATAATTAAGTGTTGTTATGTTTTAACTAAGATAATGAAACATCTCAAAAGTGGTTGGATTTAGGTATAGGGAATACCGATACCAAACGAATTGGCTTAAAAAATACAGTGGAAAATGTTACGTCGAAGGAAGATATGATGCAGAGAGTCTTACTTGCTTTTAATTCTCTAACACCCGACCATATTACCCAGAATTACAAGACATAACTTAATGAAAAGGATTCATAAGTGTTTAGAAGTAGATGGTTCTAATTTTGAACACTTATTATAAAACTTTATTTGTTTAATATTACATTTAGTTATTTTTGTTTGTAAGTTATCTAATTAAATTAATACAAAATACCTAGTCAACGTTTTTAATGATATCCACAATTAATAACCCTTTCAGGCTATTGGTTACTTTTCAGAGTTAATAACTTATGAAAAAATAACAAAATATCACCTTAAATAATGAAAATCGTCGTAAATAACAATAAGATTTAAAAAATCATCATTAGTAAATCCTACATTTGCCATTATTTACTACGAAATACAAACTGGTAAAGAAAACTGTCAAAACAACAGAAACAATTAACGTTCTAACTATCAAATCTTTGACAGCCATGGCCTACCCTTTACTAATGTTGAAATAACTAAGTGTTGTTATTTTCTAACCAAGATAATGAAATATCTCAAAAGTGGTTGGATTTAGGTATAGGGAATACTGATACCAAACGAATTAGCTAAAAAAAATACAGTGGAAAATGTAATAAAATACAGGGTGTTCTATTTAAAGTAAGCAACTTATAAATGATTTAAATTGTGCATGTTGGCGTCTAAGTTTAAAACACCCTATATGAAATATCAATGAGATGGATAAATTGAGTTAACGGGCAAGCGCTTGTTGTTTATTGGTTACAATTTCACGGCACTAGCTTCGTTATTAATGGAGATATCGTTATTCAATGTGGACTAGGATTTTTTCAAAATTTTTAAAAAATTCAAATATCTCGAGAATACTTAATTTTTGGTATAGGACATTGTGCACAAATTTTATCTAGAATTTCATGTAGAATTCGAAAATAAAATAAAAAATATTAGGTTCCATTTAAAATAACAAAGTTGACGTCTACTTCTGATATAACCGGAAGTACCACGTTCAAAACAATATTATATTTGAACTCAGCGTCATCCAAAACCTACAGCTTCGTGATTTCAGATTTTTAATATAACTGTATCCGCCATTACTTTTAATCAAAACTCTTCGCACCACACCCTGTATATAATTACTTCCACATCCAACGGATGGGAAGTACTGTATCGCTAAAAAAATTTTCAAAAATTTTTATTTACTCAATCGCTTTAAAATGTTCGAAAACGTCTAAAAACAAAATTTGAGCAAAAAAAATCCTGTCTGTGTCTGTGGACTTAACATATCAACTTGAAATTTGGCACACGTATAGACGTCAACTACCCAAAGCGACTGATGGGGGTCAAAGGGGTATGAGGAAAGAGGTAAAATTGGGGGATAAGTACCCCTTTTGCAAATTTTTATTTTTTTATATTTTTTTACTTTTAATATATGATTAGTGATATAATTGTGAGTATTTTTTATGCCTATAATTTTTCTGTACAACAAACGGTTAACAATATATTAGCAAAAAACCGTCACTTTAAAAAACAGGTTTTTCCTAAATATCTCCAGAACTACTTAACATATTCAAAAAGTGAAAAGATCATTATTTTACGTTGGTAAGTAAAAGACGTCGGTAAGTAAAATCTTACCGAGGAGTTTTGCCTTGCAACTAGTAAAAATATCCTACTGTCTTGGGAACATATATGGTAAATAAACGAAAAAGCTGAATCGTGCAAAAAATTAATTATGAAGTACAATTGCCAAGCATTTATGAATTGTAATACGGAATGCACGTTTGTACTTACTATCTGAATTAACAATCTACTGCAATCTGAAAGCCCTGACATTCTACAAATTCGTTTTAAATTTTTATCAATAATTTATCACAATTACATTTTGGTGTGTAACACCGGAATTAACCAATTACAGACAATAGCAACAAATATATTGCAGTTTCATTCTAGAACATCAAACCGAGTTTTAATTGTAGTGTTACTATGCAGTTACTACACGAGATGGAACCAATCACCTCACGCGAAGCAATCTTGATAGCAGCAATCATTGCTCAATTTGACACTTGAAATCAACGTTATGTAGCATCAAGTAAATCATATGCATGAGGCATTTTCGGAAGAATGCAATACTAATAAATAACTAACATTTATAAAGGTTACTAAAGGTTGTTAAAGAAGAGTGTTTTAATTGTTAGGAGTAGGCGTGTATAAATTACATGTTTAATGTTCAAAAGACAGCATAATAACAAACGGAATATTTGTGGGTAAAAATTATCATATTCCGAATATGTATAAAGATGAAATCTACCTTCATAGATGAATCGAATGATCTTACCACACCAGGCCTTTCAAATGTTTTATTATGCATGATAACAGTAACATATAGCAATTTATAGGGCATCTAAAACAAATATATAAATGTAAATATCAAATTGATAAATTTTTATGAAGGGTCGACATCTGAATGCATATAAAATACGAAGAGTTTGTTCATTACAACATTAGCTGGTGTATTTCATAAAAATCAAATATGCATAATGTAATTTCAAACGTAAGAGAGATGAAAAAAAAAGCTTTTTTCTATTATATTTGACCTTTAAAGAAATCTTGAAATATGAATTACATATGGTTTACATTAACAAAATGAATATAATGTATTTGACATAAATTCCGTGATCCGAGTTTTATGTAATAAAAATGATTATACTAGCAGGATTTCGTGTACAGTTTCATAGAGGTTGACCTTTACCAAATAAATACCTAATATAAAGAAACTTTAGCTTAATTTGTCTTCTTGAATTATTCTAAAATAAATTCATAGAAAAAAAATTCAATTGATGGGAGTGTCATAAATGCATGGGGGCAAGTGTGAAAGCCGTGAAGGGCGTAAAAGATCTCGATTGAGCTCAAATTACTGCTACAAAGTTTTCGTTTCGAGCTACCGTCTTTCGGCCACTTCGTATTTTCACAGATGACTTTTTCTTTCCTAGGACTAGGGACAAGGGATTAAATTTTTCATCGGATGGCGCTGAAATCTTGTTTATCAACAATTTATTACTCGACAGTTAAACCTTTTGCGGTTGATACTAATACAGCAACAGACATGTTTATTAATTTACTTTTCGTCCTTTATTAGTAAATATACGTGACTTTATTTTTATAACATGTAGTGGCAGTTTATGCGAGTAGTATTAGTACAATAAGGATATCATTCTGTATTATGTGTTTTGTAACTGTGGTTTCATATTAGTTGAGTTGATCGGCCCATTTCCACAGTTTTGCTTTTTGAGCGCGACGTTTCGGAAGCGGACTCTGCTGCCGTCATCAAGCTTAGTCCTGAGAAGGATTGGTTTCGCACTTGAGTCTAATTCATATGTTGTATATAATTTTTTCCCAAGCACTTGACTACTCTCAGATTCGATCATGGTATCTTTCACTTACTAGTCTGACACCTTTACCGCTGAGCCACTGAGTAATCCAATATATATTTTTTAGAACTTGCTTGCTGTGTTGCCAAACTGCGAAAGTATCGTCCACGTATCTAAGCCACATCCTTGGTTTCTCTGTAAATTCGGATATCGCATCCTCCATAAAATTCACAATGGAATTGGAGTCGGAACAAAAACTGTCATTCCTGGATGCACTTGTACAGGGTGGTGCATTTTCGACGTTTTCTTATGGGAAGTACCCTTTCTATTACAGATAGATAAAAAGTAATATGGGGTCCTTGTGCCCGATTTTGGTGTTTATTAAGATCGAATGGTAATAATAAAGATATCACTAACCGTTATTACGCAATTAGCCAAAATTGAAAAAACGATTTTTAAAAACTTGTATAACTGTTTTATTTCTAAATGAATCGACAAACTGTAAAAACATTCTTAAGGCACTTTTTTAAGTAGAATCCGTTGGTGCATTCACATTTTTAATACCTCCTTAATTAAAAAAGATATGACATAAAGTTGTATTTTTTTATATGGAAACCATAGTTGGCTATGACATTTTTTTGTGTTTTAAAAAAGTATATAACACCTCTAGGCTATTTTAATAATTAATTGATTTTTTTAAGTTTTTCTTAATTGGTATGTTTATTAAGATAACAGTTGGCTTAGAAAACCAGATATAAAATTCAATGAAGATATTCTACTCAAAAAAGAAATGTCACTTCCAGTAAAATATTTTAGAGACATTTTGTAATTCAAATCAGTTTAATTGTAATGTTGTTCTTGTGGAATGATAACAAATTATAAAGTCTAAAGATTGAATATAAAATTATGAAAAAACCTCAAATGCAAATTGAAATGAAGTGGAACAATATAACATCATCAGAAATCATGAAAAGCTAACAGCAAATCAATTTTTATACGTATGTAAACGTCTAATTCTATAAATGAACAAAAATATCAATATAAAAACACACTAAAACTACAAATATTTTTCAAACTGTGCGCCCTCTTTTTGGATGCAGACTTCGCATCGTCTTCTAATTGAATTTATAGAGTTATATATAGATAATGGTGTTAACTGTATAAAAGCCACACGAACACTTTCTTTTAACTCATTCACAGTATTATTAGTTCTTTTGTATATCATGTTTTTCAAAAAAACCCATAAAAAGAAATCTAGAGGCGAAAGATCGGGTGAACGAGCAGTCCACAAAATTGGTGCTGTCGTTCCCATCTAGCTATTAGGAAAACGTAAATTTAAGTAGTCACAAACTACACGGGAATTATGTGCGGGAACTCCATCTTGCTGAAATATGACATTGCAATATTGTGCTAATGGAAGACTCTCTAGAAATCCCTCCAAATGAATTCGTGGAATATCGTGATATTTCATTGAGTTTAATGTTCTTTCATACTTCATAATTAATAGATAATAAAAACGTCCGTTTTGAATGCAGCACCACACATTTATTCCAAATTCCCTTGCCTCCTGCGGACAACACTGACATGAGCTTTACTACCTGCCCAGTAAGGTAAATTGTTATTATTAAAAATACCATCGCTACTGATATGCGCCTCGTCTGACCATGCAATAGAGTTTGAAAAATTAGGTATATTTTGGCACTGACTTATATACCAGTTACAAAACTCAGCACGCCGCTTTCTGTCGTCTACAGTCAAAAAATTTTCTTTCCGAAATCTATAGCAATGGTGTTTGTGTTTCTTTAAAAGTCGAAGGGCTTTGCTTTGAGACACGCCTAGATTCACCATTTGTCTAGATGAAGTTGCTTTGCTTCGACTTGTCCTAAGACGACCATTGAATTTTCTTCAGAATTTCATTTAATGTAAGTTTTTGGTATGGGATTTTTAAAAGAACCGAATTCAATTAAATTTTTCTGTAACCTAAAATTAATTAACATATTGTTTTGAGCTACCAAAAAATTTAATGTCTATTAACTAAAATATTTTTATTTGGCTGCTGTTTTTCAGGAAAATTTTGTAAATGTAATTCTGATGCCACATTCTTATCACCTTCAGATAATATAAAACACTTTAACATGCAACATTTTTCTGAATTTGTATAATTAGGCATGTTAATAACTAATAAAATATTTATTTGTTTGTTTAATGATTTTAAATATAAATCTAAACGTTTCGATAACATTATTCGTCAGTATAAATTAAAATTGTTAGTAAACTTTTGTAAAGTTGAAAATTAAACATAAACATCAGCTGCTATTAATTTAAGTTTGAGAAACGTATAAACCAACTATAAAATTAAGTTTTAGTAAAGAATCACTAGGTCATTAAAAATTAAATATTGTTACACTTAAAATTAAATTTAAATTAAAATTTAATTTTATAGTTGGCTTTATACGTTTCTCAAACTGTTATATTAATAGCAGACTGATGTTTATGTTTTAATTTTTCAACTTTGACAAAATTGTCTACAACATCTTTAACAATTTTAACCGATATTACTACTGACGAAGATAACTGTACGTGTTATCTAAACGTTTAAATTGTATAATTTAAAATACACCACTAAAAAACCCAAAAAAGATAAGTATTTTATTAGGTGTGATAATGGTGAAAGTTTACATTTTCATATGTTAATAACTAAATTCCAAGCTCACTTTGTTGCACACTTCCAATTTTTAATTTATTATTTGACATACAGGTATCATTTGTTTTTACTTAAATAAATCTCAGCCTCCTATGGTTAACTGTGTATTCTTTACATAAAACGTAAATAAGAAAAACTTAAAAAAGTCAATTAGTTATTATAGCATAGAAGTGTTATATATTTGTTTAAACCACAAGAAAAAAGTCACTTAAAAATGTTATAGCCAACAATGGTTTCCATATAAAAAATACAACTTTATGTCATCTTTTTAAATTAAGGAGGTATTAAAATGTGAATGCACTAACGGATTCTACTTAAAAAGTTCCTTCAGAATGTTTTTACAGTTTGTCGATACATTTAGAAATTAAAACGTTATTCAAGTTTTTCAAAATCGCTATTGTTTCAATTTTGGCTAATTGCTCAATAACGGTCAGAGAGATCTTGATTGTGACTATTGGATTTTAATTAACATCAAAATCGAGCACAAGGACCCCATATTACTTTTTGTCTATCTGTAATAGAAAGGGTACTCCTATAAGAAAACATCGAAAACGAACCACCCTGTACAAGTACATTCAAGAATGGCAGTTTTTGTTCCAACTCCAATTCGATTGTGAATTTTATGGAAGGTGCGCGGCTATTTAAATGATCACCCATAGTGAGCAATATATATATATATATATATATATATATATATATATATATATATATATATATATATATATATATATATATATTGTAATGGCTATTTATTTAATTGGCGAATAGGTGAAGCACTACAATGTGGCTAATATTATATTTGATTATTATTATTTGTTTAAAATAATATTTTAATTTTTTATCCGGACTAGCTCAGTATCTCAATTGGGGATAGCGTTCATTTGTATTTAAACTTTGATTGTTGGCAAATTAAATCATTAATAACATTTAACCTTCTAAATCCTTTAAATTATTATAACTGCATTCATATAGTAAACGGGTAATTGTAGAAAATTTTATTATACACATGGAACTGTTTACGTTAAATAAATTGTAAATTTACTAAATGGTTTGTGTGTGAAACAGACTTTAGTTGAATCTGCATAATAACGCATGCGTTGCGTTTTAACTGACTTTATCAAATGCAGCATGTCAAAAATTTCAATAAATGATCTACAAAATGTGAGTACAATTTTGTTTTGGTTCAAAATAAAATTTAAATGTTGATAATTACACCGGTTCATTTACTTTACAGATATTTATAACATGTTGTCGCACAAACATTTATACATAATCAATAAAACAAAAATACAGGATATCAAAAGAATAATCAATGCAATAATGGGTTATGTAAAATTTCACTCACATGTGTTGCTGCATTTTCCAAATGATGTTTTCATTAAGCTGGTTCCATATTAAAATATTGGACGTAGATTTCTTCGAATGTGATGATGGCATTGCTTTGCTGTTCACAATGGTGCTGTTTAATTTTTCATACTTTATCCAAATCCAAATTACTGATGAACGACTCTTCCTCGTGGTAATAATGATGTAACTTAATATTGCTCAAATATTTTTCGATAAGCACTTTATTTTAAATTGTATTGTTAGATGTTGGTTTAAATATTTACAAATTTTTTTGGATTTAAAATTATATTTTATTTTCATATAATTTTTAATTGATTGCACTTTTAATTTAGATGCCGTTATGGAATTCAGTTTATTTACTATTCTGCGTCACTTCGAAGAAAAATAAACATCAAATCCAAAAAAAAAACACATCAACCGATATTTCAACACGAATTCAAATTTGAAACAATTTTATTATAATCGACACTTATAATCGGTAATCTAATTTTTAAATTTTGTTATAGGTTAAAACAATCGTTTCTGAGATCTCAATTCTACGTTGATCGCGTTTCAAAAACCGAAAATGTAAACGAAACTTGTAACTTACATGTTAACACCAACACTATTAACACTATGACTTATTTGTCACAAAAAAACAGAAAACATAGAGAGTGAGAAATCAGAACCAATTCCTTTTATATTTTTCACTTGGATACCAAATTGTCAACTTTTTTTCTACATTACAGGCAATCCAAGCATCTGATTGGTCTAAACAAAATTCTTAACTTAACTAAAATACAAATTATGATATAACTTTTTTATAACAAGTCGGATTTGCTTTTTGAATACAGATTTGGAATCAGGGCAAGATTCCGTATAAAAAGACACCCCACAATCCCTATTTCGCCTGGAAGCTTTGTATTTTGACAATTCAAAATCTAATTTTACCTATATCTAACAAAATCTGTATTCTACACCTAAACTAATTACATATTCGGAATCTACATGAAAAACTGTATCAGAATACATTTATTTCAAATGGTTTAACTTAATTTTAACAGAAATCCCATTTTCATATTCAAATTTTAGGTAGTTAACCCAACTTTTCTAAATTTTATGTTCATATTACTTGTATATTGTAAATTTCTTTAAGAAAACCAAGGATATCTATTAATATGTACTTTTGTAATTTATTTTAAACTTAACTTATCCTAAAAACACTAAAAATTTGCAAAATTCTTAAATATAGTACTTAACATAACTTCATGTATTTTTACTTGTAACTTACGTTTAAAACGTCTAAATCACTTGAAATGTTAATTTATCATGTTCTTATAACTGTCTTTAACACAAATAATGTTTACTTTTAGTCCATATTTCATAACTTTGTCATATCAGAAACCCATATTGTTTAACACATTTATGTAAATTTTGTATACCAAATATAATTTTATACTAAATATCACATTGTAGAAATGTTGTTCATGTTTTTATCAATGTTTCTACATCACTACTACTTCTCCTGCACTTTTTATACACTTTGTCTGTGAAATATAAATATACAGTGTTCGCACCATAACCCTTTTTTAAAGCTTATATAGTTCCTGCATTATACCTATATCTATACATGTTCTACATTTTAGAATTAACCTACATCATGTGATTAATACGTCTAAAGTGTTTAAACTGCTCAAACATATTAATTAAACTGTAAAGTTACTGAAATATGTTCACCGAAACTAATCGTACCCACAAATATCAATCGTTTTGACCTTCTTCACACACTGCTGGTATAGCTGAATTGCTTTTATGAATAAAACAAACTCGTGCACATTCCACAAAGCCTGTTTTGTTAAATCAAAACCATATTTTCCCTCTCGTTTACTAATTTTCTTATTAAAATGAATTGTATACATTCTCAAATCTAATTAAATTTGCACACAATAAATAATATAAGCTTGACAACTCTAGCCCCTGTATTATGCTTAATTCTAACCATCTCAATATATATGAAAGACTTTGAAGACCAAGTGATATCCGAATTCACAGCGAAACCAAGGATGTCGCTTAGATACGTGGACGATGCTTTCGTAGTTTGGCAACACGGCAAGCATAAGCTAGATGAATTAATAGATCATCTAAATAGCCGCGCACCCTCCATCAAATTCACCATGGAATTGGAGTCGGAACAAAAACTGTCATTCCTGGATGTACTTGTACACAAGAATGACAACACTTTCACCCTACCCACACGGGGAGGTACCTACACTACAACTCCAATCACTACAAACACGTGAAGTTAGGCGTGGAAAAATGCTTGTACGATTGAGCAAAAACAATATGCTCAAAACCTGAGGACCTGAACAAAGAAAAAAAAAATATCGCTAGAACACTCAAATAAAATGGCTACCCCGATATAACACCTAACCTAAACAGGGAAAGGGGAACCAAAAATGAATAACCTAAATATACCGCGATAATACCATATATACAAGGTACCTCAGACAAAATACGAAAAATAGGCAGCAAATACAAGATACGCACTGCCTTCAAATCGACCAGAACGCTCAGGGAATACTACCAAAACCAAACCATACAATGAAGATCAGAATTCCAAGAATTGTTATAACCTAATGCGAATCAGAGCATACATAGGGAGAGCAAAATAAAGTGACAACACAGGAACACAAAACAACGTCCACATCGCACTA
>JARFJB010000937.1:50000-52283 GCA_036346205.1 Vesta saturnalis | reverse complement strand
GTGTGGGTTGGAGGAGGTGTGTGGAGGTGGTGGCCAGGAGGTGTGGGTGGCCTGTGCCCGGGGCCTGTGTGTGTGGTGTGTGGTGTGGGTGGTGTGTGTTGGTTGGTGTTGTGTGTGTGGGGGGGGTGTGTGGTGTGGTGGGGGTGTGGGTGTGTTGGTTTTGGGACTTGGCCTGTGTGTGGGGGTGGTGGAGGTGGTGTGTGTGAGGTGTGGTGTGGGTGGGGTGTGGGTTGTGTGGGGGGTGTGGTGTGGGGGTGGTGTGGGTGGTGGTGGTGAGGGGAGGGGGTGGAGGGGGGCCCGGTGGAGGTGGAGGTGGGGTGGGGGGTGGGGTGGGGTGGTGGTGGGGGCCCCGGGGGTGGGCGTGGTGCGCCCGGTTGGGGGGGTGGGAGGGGGGGGGGTGGGGTGGTGGGGGGTGGGGGTGGTTTGGTGGGCCTTTCTGGGGTGCCTGGCCCGGTGCCGTGTTTGTGTTTGTGTTGGTTTGTGTTGTGTTTGTGTTTGTTTGTTTTGTGTTTGTGTTTGGTTGTGTTTGTTTTGTGTTTGTGTTTGTGTTTGTGTTTGTGTTTGTGTTTGTGGGTGGTGGTTTGGGTGTGTTTGGTGTGGTGTGTGATTGTTTGGTTGGTGTGTGGGGTGTGGTGTGGTGTGGGGTTGTTGGGTGTGGTGTGTGATGTGAGTGGTGTGGGGTGTGTGGTGTGAGTGTCTGTGGTGTGGTGTGTGGTGGGTGGTGTGTGTGGTGTGTGGTGTTGATGTGTGTGTGGTGTTGGTGTGTGTGGTGTGTGGTTTGTGTGTGTATGTGTGTGTGTGTGTGTGTGTGTGGTGTGTGTGTGTGTGTGTGTGTGTGTGTGTGTGTGTGTGTTGTGGTGTGAGATGTGAGTGTGAGTGTACTGTGCGTGTAGTGTGTGTGGTGTGTAGTGTGTGTGTGTGTGTGTGTGTGGTGTGTTGTCTGTGTGTGTGTGTGTGTGTGTGTGTGTGTGTGTGTGTGTGTGTGTGTGTGTGTGTGTGTGTGTGTGAGTGTGTGTGTGTGTGTGTGTGTGTGTGTGTTTGATTGTGTTGATGTGATGGTGTGATGTGTGTGTGTGTGTGTGTGTGTGTGTGTGTGTGTTGTTGTGTGTGTGTGTATGTGTTGTATGTGTGTTGTGTGTGTTGTGTGTGTGTGTGTGTGTGTGTGTTGTGTGTGTTGTGTGAGTGTGTGTATGTGTGTGTGTGAGTGGTGTGCAGTGTGAGTGTCTGTGCAGTGAGTGTGTGAGTGTGTAGTGTGATGTAAGTGTGTGAGTGTGAGTGTATCAGTGTGAGTGTTGTGCGTGTGTGTGTGTGTGTGTGTGTGATGTGTGATGTGTGTTGTGTGTGTGTGTGTGTGTGTGATGAGTGTGTGATTGAGTGTGAGACTGTAGTGTGTGAGTGTTGACCGTGTGACCGTGTAACTGTGTGTGTGTGTGTGTGTGTGTGTGTGTGTGTGTGTGTTCTGAATATGTGTGTGTGTGTGTGTGTGTGTGTTGTGTTTATGTTGGTTAGGTGTTGGTGATGTGGTGTGTTGATTGTGTAGTGTGAGTGTGTGTGTTTGAGTGTGTGTGTTGTGTGTGTGTGTGTGTGTGTGTTGTGTGTGTGTTGTGAGTGTGTATGTAGTGTTAGTGTGAGTGTAGTGTGTGTGAGTTTATTGTGAGTGTGAGTGTTGAGTGTGTATAGTTGTGTGAGTGTAGTGTATAATGTGAGTGTTGTGTGTGTGTGTGTGTGTGTGTGAGTGTTAGTGAGTGTGTGTGTGTGTGTGTGTGTGTGTGTGTGTGTTGTGTGTGTGTGTGTGAGTGTGTGATTGTCTATGTGAACTGATGATGTGATTGTGACCGTGTGATTTGTATTTGTGTGTGTGTGTGTGTGTGTGTGTGTGTGTGTGTGTCTGAATATGTGTGTGTGTATGTATGTGTGTGTGTGTGTGTGTGTGTGTGTGTGTGTGTGTGGATGGTGTGGTGTGATGTTGTGTTGCGTGTGTGTGTTGTGAGTGTGAGTGTGTGTAGTGTGTGTGTGTGTGTGTGTGTGTGTGTGTGTGTGTAGTGTGTATGTGTGTGTGGTGAGTGTTGGTGATGTGTGAGTTGTGAGTGTGTGAGTGTGAGTGATGTGTGTGTGTGAGTGTATAGTTGAGTGTGTGCGTGTGTGTGTGCGTGTGTGTGTGTGTAGTGTGGTGAGTGTGTGTGTGTGTGTGTGTGTGTGTGTGTGTGTGTGTGTGTGTGTGTGTGTGTGTGTGTGTGTTGTAGTGTGATGTGAGTGTGTGAGTGTGTAACGTGTGTGTGTGTG
>JARFJB010000937.1:0-47500 GCA_036346205.1 Vesta saturnalis | reverse complement strand
TTAACAGTAATCATTTTAAAGTATTTCTAAATAAATAAGTAGAAAATTTTTATATTTTATGTACAGTTGAGGCAACAAGAAACGGGACACTACGGTTTTACAAGTTCAATGGGCATATTTACTTTAATTAGTAACTGATTACTTAATTTTATTATTGATTAATCCCAACACCTTAGATTATTAGTAATAATGACAGTATGACGGATAAGGGTTTTGAATAATTACTTATTTCTGATTTCTAAATATTCTTGTGTTCCGTTTAGTTTAGTTTAATAGTATTTTCAGAGTTTTGAATAATTACTTATTTCTGATTTCTAAACATTCTTGTGTTCCGTTTAGTTTAGTTTAATAGTATTTTTAGAGTTTCGAATAATTACTTATTTCTCATTTTTAAATATTCTTGTGTTCCGTTTAGTTTAGTTTAATAGTATTTCTACTATTCCTCCTAAAATGCCTGTTCATACTACCATTGATTTAAAAGCTCGTATCGTTGCTGAGTTAGTGAGTGGTAAAAGTGTTCGCGAAATTTCGCGATTATTAAATGTGTCGCGATCTACTGTAGGACGAGTGCGAATAAAATGGACTGTCCAATAACAGTGGCAGACGAAGAATATCTACACCAGCTGAAGACGATGAATTAGTTGCTTATGTAAGAGATCATCCTTTCACGAGCTACAGGGTTGCTAAAAATGAAACAGTATTTCCTGGATGTCGTGCAACGGTTCGGGCTAGATTAAAAGAAGTTGGAATAAAAAAATACGAAGCGGCCACTAAAGAACTATTAACAAATGATAACATAGGATGTCGTTTAGAATTTTCCAGGCGATATATCAACGAGCACTTGAGTTTTGGAGTCGAGTTATTTTCAGCGATGAAAAACTTTCAGTAGCTTTCTAAAAGTATTTCGACCGGCTAGAAACCGATGCGAAACAGAATATGTTAATTTTAAAAACGTAGTGGTCGTTTTATGTAAATGTTTGGGGTTGGGTAAGCCATCGTGGCCACGAGTTTGCTGGATAATTGACGGGCGCATGAATTCCGAAGCATACTTAGACATACTGGAAACTATCATGACTCCTTCTGTTCAAGTTTTATATGGTGAAGAAGACTACATTTTCCAACAAGTAAGTTAAGATATGAATATTATCTTATTTAACTTTTGAATTTTTACTGTGGTTATAATGAATTTATTGTTACAATGATAATGCACCTATACACACGTCACGGAGAGTCCGAAATTGGCTTCAGGAAAACAACGTTCGTTTGTTACCGTGGCCAGCAAAAAGCCCAGATCTCAATATCATTGAAAAGGTTTGGGCTTTGGTCACAAAGACAATTCAAGACCAACAAGGACTACATTTCATTGCCCAAAACCGTGACCAGTTAATTGCGGCGATTGAAAATGCATGGGGGCTGTTGCAATCGATTATCTGCGGCATTTAGTAGCGTTAATGCCTAGACGATTGCAGGAGTGCATTGACAACGAGGGCGATCATACACATTATTAATTTCATGTTACTGCATTAATCACTAAATTACTCTAAAAGTATTTCTTTATTAATTTTTGTTTTAACAATTTCTGACCTAATCACCAAAGTATTATAATTAGATTTTTTAAATGTAGTTTTTCAAATTTTGTTTTTTTTCTTTTTAGATTTTAGTTACTTTGAAATATCAGACCAAAGTTTTTTTTGTTGTGTATTCTAAAGCATAATATAATAAGATCAAAATTCATTTTTTCTCTTTTGAATTTTAGTTACTTTGAATATCAGACTAAAGCTTTTTTTGTTGTATATTCTAAAGCATAATATAATAAGATCAAGATTGATCAGAGCATTCTACTTATGCCATCGATGCATTGCATTCAAGTTTGACTGAACTGCAATTGTTATGTACGAAGGTCAAGTACTACTTAAAGTAGATATGCCCATTGAACTTGTAAAACCATAGTGTCCCATTTTTTGTTGCCCCAACTGTACACTGGCTTTTAATCTAATTTCCCACCTTTCGCCTTTTTCTCAAGACAGGTGTTCGCGACCAAAACTATTAAAAAAGGTTGCAAAATCAAAATTCTTGCAACTACATGCGCAACATATTTGTTTACTATTCAAAATGGGTTAACCAAGTTGATCATCCAAAATTTTGGGTTAATCAAAAGACAAAATTATAAAGTTCAGTAGTAAATTTCCTCGAGCAACTCTTCATTATAATTTCGCTGTACCTCCTTTCGTTTTAGTCGAATTTCACACCTTTCGCTTTTTCCCAAGTCAGGTATTCACCATCACAACTATTAAATAAGGTGTCAAAACAAATTTTTTCAATTACATGCGCAACGTATTTGTTTACGATTTAAAATGCATTGACCAAGATGATCATCCAAAATTTTGGATCAAATCAAAAGTCGGAAAGGTAAAGTTCAGTAATAAATTTACTCGAGCAACAGGTCATTATAATTGGTCTGTGCCTCCTTCCTTTTAGTCAAATTTCACATCTTTCGTTTTTCCCCAAGTCATGTATTCACCATCAAAACTACCAAAAGGGTTGCAAAACTAGAATTCTTTCAAATACTTCGGTTAAATGGAACGATATGGAGGCTTCTATCATATCTGCTAAGTTGTTCTTTTGCTTTTGTCATTAGAATCTATGGCTTACTAGTGGGAAAATTTAAAATCGTGATTTTCTTTAAATTTAAATTTTGTCGTATATGTGTCGTATTAAAAGTTGTTGAGGTAAAAGTTGTTGATAATTTTACTTTCTTCAAGAGCTTTAACAAAATATTTTTTCGCCCATATTTTTCCAGATGTAACATAAAGTTACATTTTTTAAATAGAAATCATATTTAATTTTAGTGTTGTTAGGTATGGTTTTGTTTTGCCCTTCCACATATACTTTTGTAGTATTTTGTTGCCTAGGGGAAAATTGAATAAACGTATTTGTGGGGTAAAACGTAGGGACAACATCAGGTTATCTATAGGAATGAGTGAGAAACAAAAGACTCTGCAAGTAAGAATCATGCTCAAATCAGATTCTAAAGCATGTTTTAAATATAAATGACGATAACAGTCACAGTAATAACAGTAATAAGAACAGAAACTGGGTTATATTAACTAAAAGAGATTTTCTTGTGTGGCGACCTTTGGGAACAATATGACTTCTTTACTGCAGTTCTTCCTATAACGTATCAAATAGAAGATGAGGCAACTCAAATCCACGTACTAGCTACTGTCCATTTTGATCCCACCGCCTCCGTTAGAAAAAAATTCCAGTTAGTACCCTACTTCAAAAAGTGTTGTACATCGTATTTAAAAAAAAAACGAAATTCTAATTCTGTCTAAATATTAATCACTCATAATATAAAATGAATAGAAGTTATATTTTGTAGATGGTTTTTGCAAATGACGAATCGTTTTCTAGTGAGAAGCGATGAAAATTTACAGAATTTTTGAGTTACTCACTGAATATTCTTTAACTAAGGTGATGGGATCAAAATGAATAGCGCCTAGTACGTCGATTTAAGCTGCCTCATCTTCTATTTGATACGTTATAGGACGAATTGCAGTAAAGAAGCCACATCGTAAAAGATGTGGCTTGCAAAATGTTTAGAAGTAAAGGGCCGTCATATAGAAAAACTAGGGAACTTCTAATGTTGATGAGGCAGGAATACTCATAAAAAATGAAATTATTTTAAATAGATTGGTAAAATCAGGGTCAAGTTTCTGAAAAATAAATTGTCATTTATCACTTGAAAAAGATTTTGGAAAACTCTACCTACACAATCCTTTTCTGTGATTGAATGTTGCTTGGCAAAATATTTTTAAAGTAAAGTTCAAATAAAACAAACTTAGTACATTTAAATACTTTTAATAAAGTAAAGACTAAACAAGGAACGAAAGGAAAATGCTGACAAAAAACTACGCCATACTCATTCTTAACTTGCACTTTTACGTTAATGTCAATTATCCTAAGAAGCTTAACAATGGTCCCAACAGCAGGTAGTCTCACCAAGCGCTATTAGACGACCTTTAACGAAGTAACCCTAAAATGCTGAAACGACTTATTTGAATTTTGTTTAAATTATAGTTTTATCTTGGAAGTGTTTTTATTATCCTTTAAACTGTATAAGAAAACAAAAAATTTAACCCATTCTTTTGTTAATTAAGTAGTTCAATAATACAAAAACATTTTGTTTCCATATTTTAAATTTACATCATCAAAAGTAGGTCCTACAATAAACACTGATTATTCATTCCCTTAGTAAATACAAGGAAAAAAAGTAATCATCTTTAGTAAAAAATAGTCGTGCACGTCAATTAACTCATTGTTTCGCATTTTTTCATTAAAAATATTGATTACGTAACACGTGGTACATATTTGGTTCACAAAAAGATGT
The DNA here is from genome assembly GCA_036346205.1 of Vesta saturnalis. Classification (NCBI taxonomy): domain Eukaryota; kingdom Metazoa; phylum Arthropoda; class Insecta; order Coleoptera; family Lampyridae; genus Vesta; species Vesta saturnalis. The sequence continues at coordinate 43,110 of JARFJB010000937.1, read as the reverse complement.
CCAATCGAATATATTCACATATTAAGTACATAACGTTTGCAATTGTTTGTTAAGTTTTGGTCGTATAGAAAAATCCACTTCTGATTTAGATGAACGACTAAATTCTAGTAATCAAATAGCAAATTGCTTGCTATCATCTAAAGACTAGACGTTTAGCTAAAAACTATTTGCCCTACTCGTTTGTGACATATCCCTTATTTAAGCCTTTTATATGCTCTCTCTGTATGATGTAAATACATATAATGTACGTCAAGTTAGCAACTTTCCAACCCACGTATAACTAAGTCTCCTATAGAAATATGTGATATGTACATATAGACTTTCTGTTAAATTTGAATTTGCAAAAAATCTACTGAGGGCATAAGTTCCGCTTTTACATACTTGTTAATTACAACCTCTTCTAGCTTTCGCAAAAATTTCAATCGATCTGCAAACAAGTTAGACAATAATTAACGTATTTAAAAGTGCAAACTGCGTGAAAAGAAAGCAACGATTATAGTTGCGAACAATTCATTGGGATCTTGAACTTCCGCTTTTGCACACTTCTTTATTACAACGCCGTCTAGAATTTATAGAAGTTTGAATCAATTATATTTATAATCAAAAAAGCTACACAATAATTAATATAGTTATAGGCGGAAATCGTAAGAAACACAATTGAACAGTCAAAATTGCGATTTAATTAATTTAATTAAGTGACGGGATTTAAAGTTTTAATCATTCTATTTACATATAAAATACATGGGATGGTTAGGATTTGTGATGCGCCTACTCCAAAAATGTAATGGTAAAGACTGCAGGCTATAATAGCCCATTGAAATATCAAAATGGATAGACTTTGTATTTTTACTCGTATATGTAGTAACAAACACGATATTTTAAGTAGGTAAAAAAAACTTTTCCGTTCGATTGTTCATGCATTTAACATTTTTTTTGTACAGTCCTATGAAAAAGTACCTATACGTCTTTAGTGTACCGTACATGGCAGATCAGCGTTGTTTCCACGGCCGATATCATTTTCGTTTTCTAATATAGTACTCCAATAATCTTTTTACGATTTCTATGGGGAGTTCGTTGTCAAAACCTTAAATACGCATTTGTTTCCAGGAAGAAATTTTCTTAACAGCAATAAAATAAAACACAAAACACGACGTTTCGAGATTTCTCTCTTCGTTAGGTAGGTACTAAAAATTAAAACTTTAGTATAAAATACTTATTTAATTTAATTATCGTTATTTTTGTTTGTTACCGCCATTTGTAATAAATTAATTTATTGTAAGGCGTAATGGATCCATAACTGCGGTTATCTTTTTTGTTTTTAATTTTTATGGAACTACCATTTATTTATATAAGTATCGTTATGTGTTTATTTGTGAACATCGACTATCGTTGTCAATTATTACCAGTCACGATTTCATTACGGATTTTGCACAAGGCTTCCTCTCTTTTCGTTTTCATCATTAATAAATGTACGTAGTACCGAACCATTTCGTCTCTTCTTTTTTTTACCCTTCCAATTGAGGGTGCGGAAAGAATTTGTGGCGCCCAAAATAACTTCAATTGTTAACACACGACCTCGCTTACCGGGAATTAAGAGCCGTGCAGTGCACCCTCCTTGCCCATAGAACTACAGTAGGAAGCGGGGCACAGAGAAAGTAAAAATCATGATTGTAATTGTGATTAAAATCAATCCTACTATGGTAAAGGAAATTTTAATTTTGGAAAATAGGGGTTCCTTTTAACCTTTATTACACAGATAGACTACTAATACTTTTAATACCATTTAGGTAGGTTGATGCTAAATGTAGGTACCTAAAAATTTTTGATGGACATTACAATTTATAAACTCATCACTGCTCATTATATATAATTCTCAGATTGCCACTTTTTTGCAAAAATTAACTAACTTAAATTTAGTTTTTTAGTAACTAAAAAAATGTGTTCGACGAGATCAAAGAATACTAAAATGCTTGAGCACCCGAAAGTTCCGGTCACTCATAACATTTTTCTTCCAAGGTATGAGACTACAATGGGGACAAATAAAGAAGAGCAACAGAACCCGTCCTGCACTGAGCCACCATGGTTTAGTGTAGTAAAGTACATCAGAATATTCAGACTGCAATGGGTCAAGAAACTCTCGAAATTGTCTATGATTGAGTGCTCGTGAATGAATACTATTAACAAGCTTAATAACAACATCAAGAAATGAGAAGGAAATCGTTATTCTATTTTTGCTACGCAAAAAATACATTTTGTCCTATGTGTAATTGTACGGGTCACTATGTCGCGGCGGGCCGCATTGACTACCCCGAAGGGCTGCACTTGGCCCGCGGGCCGTACTTTGCCCATGACTGCCCTATTGCGTTTTTGAGTTTATTCAAAAATAAGGTCAAATTAAATATTTAAATATTGACTTGTTTTTGATTTAAAAAACTATTTTCGGTTATTTTTATGCAGAAGCTTACATTAAAAAAACAGTAATAAAGGATTTCAACTTTAATTACAAAAAATGTACTTTGTTAAACAAATAGAGAAAGAAATATTAAATAATTGATTTAAGGATAATAGTCAATACCAACTATTAATTTATTGACGTTATGGTTAATAACTTCTGTAACACCTTTCAATATATCAAATATTCAATATAATACCTATTTTTAAGTGTCAATGCTGTTAATAAAATGTTAAAATTCACATTTATATCATTATATAGAAGTTTTTAAAATTAGTATTTACATTACTTAAAATATTAGGATTCACCATCCAAATATGTAATAAATGTTTAACAAATTAAGTGACCTAACTAATAATTATCACAGTTTAGAGTGGTAAATGTAAGTCACAATATGGCAACACTGTGATAAAATTATGGCATGCCGTGTAAGGCGTGTGTTCCTTATACTTAGTAATGGCATGATTAATACACTTGCAGGAACGACTATATTTATGGCACACATGCCATAAATCAAATTTTCGTATAGATTTCTTTTCAGGGAGTGTATCGAAACTAGGGTTAGTTTATGCCAATTCTTATAGATGATGTAATCTTAGTATACACAGAAACATTAAAGTGCCACAAGTCATGACTTTGTTTGAAGTGCCACAAACATTGTGGACCATGTATGTGTGTGTGTGTGTGTGTGTGTGTGTGTGTGTGTGTGTGTGTGTGTGTGTGTGTGTGTGTGTGTGTGTGAGTGTGTGTGTGTGTGTGTATGTGTGTGTGTGTGTGTGTGTATGAGAGACAGAGAGTGTAGTGTGTGTGAGTGTGAGTGTGTGAGTGTGAGTGAGTGTGAGTGTGAGTGTGAGTGTGTGGGAGTTGTGTGTGTGTGTGTGTGTGTGTGTGTGTGTGTGTGTGTTGTGTGTGTGTGTGTGTGTGTGACTGTGTGTGTGTGAGTGTGTGTGTGTGTGTGTGTGTGTGTGTGTGTTAGTGTGTGTGTGTGTGTGTGTGTGTGTGTGTGTGTGTGTGTGTGTGTGAGTGAGTGTGAGTGTGTGTGTGTGTGTTAGTGTGACTTGAGGGGTTTTGCATTTTCAAAATTTTTGGGCTGTGGGGAAGTGTGAATATGTGGGGACATACACTCGACCCCACAACTTTTATGATTATATGTTGTCGTGTACACCTGTTTTTTCGCCGTTTGAGTAATAATTTTCTTAAATGTAGCTTTTTCAAATGAATTGTGGTTTAAATTCTGAATATTAACGATTAAATTATAAAATATTTGTTGCTCCTCTCATTAAAATAATTACTCTCATTTCCGTGGACACACGGGTTTTGAGGACATTAGACGTCTGGGATGTTGAAAAGTTAATTCGTTTAACTGTATTTGATATTTACACATTTTATATGCATAAATATCAAAATATAGTTATTATGAAGCTTTATAATTGTCACGAAATGCGTTGACCGACTTTTGTGGAATATTGTATTTTGATACCTTGTGCATTTCAGATCATCACTGTTTAAAATACAGCGGCTTTAAGAGAACGGTAACGGGCCAAATTGGCGCTAGCGGAATACGATGTGGTTTAATGAATTATCTTATATTAAGTGAGTTATAATTGTTTATAACCTAACCGCCATGTAGGCTTTTACTCGCTGTAAATTTATACCTTGTAGCACAATTACTTAGAATCTCAGATTTTATGAGGAACTGTTTTAAGCGAATTTTTCAAAGAAAAGTGCACTATGACTATGACTTGCGGTGATATTCAAGATCTAAATAACTGTGACCCATGTGGATTGGTTATTGTTTGAGCAAAATTTTGTCCATAATCTATGTTGGTACACCAATTTCGTTCGGGCCGGCAAAATGTGGTCCGTGGGTGTATAGTTCGAAAATTACCCAAAATCTATATTTGTACACTAATTTCGTTAGGACCACACCAAAACTGATTGCCTCGATGTTAGATTATGTGGTCCATGGTTGTTGAACACCGTTTGGACCAAAGATTGCCCAAAATTTATATTTGTACAAGTTCCTTGGGATCACGGTGAAATTAATTGCCTTGATGACCAGGAACTAAATTACATTTTCCGTGAATGTTGGTCAGCATTTCAATCAAATATTGTCCATAATCTACATATGTACACCAATTTTGTTGGGGACGCAGCAAAATGGATTATCGCGATGGCCAAGAGCTACATTTGGTGGTCCGTGAGTGTTGTCGAGTATTTGGGCTGAATATTTTCCAAAACCTATATTTGTACAGCAATTTAGTTGGGATCACGGCAAAACTGATTGTGTTAATAAGCAAGAGCTAAATTATGTTACCCATATGTGTTGATTAGTCTTTGGGCTAAATTATGCTCAAAATCTATGCTGACACACCAATTTCGTTGGGGACGCGGTAAAATGGAATCTTGCGGTACTAAAAGCTATATTTGGTGGTCCATGACTGTAGTAGAGTATTTGGGCTGAAAATTGCGCAAAACCTATATTTGTACAGCAATTTAGTTGGGATCAGGACAAAACTGATTGACTTGATAAGCGAAAGCTAAATTATGTTACCCATATGTGTTGATTAGTGTTTGGGTTAAATGTTGCCCAAAATCTATGCTCATAGACCAATTTCGTTGGGGTCGCAGCAAAATGGATTATCGCTATGACCAAAAGCTACATTTGCTGGGCCATGAGCGTAGTCGATCATTTGGGATAAATATTGCCCAAAACGTATATTTGTACGACAATTTAGTAGGGATCACGCCAAATATGATTAACTTGATAACCAAGAGATAAATTATCTTACCCATGTGTGTTGATTAATGTTTGGTCTGAATTATGCCCAACATCTATGTTGATACACTAATTTCGTTGGGGACGCGGCAAAATGGATTCTCGCAATGACCAAGAGCTACATTTCTGGTCCATGAGTGAAGTCGAGTGTTTGGGCTGAATATTGTCCTAAATCTAATTTTTACACCAATTTCCTTGATATCGCTGCAAAACTGATTGTCTTGATTACCAAGAGCAAAATTATGTTACCCGTGAGTGTTGAATAGTGTTTAGCATGAACTGTGCCCAGAACCTACGCTGATAGGCCAATTTCGTTGTGGACCTGGCAAATTGGCTTCTTTCGATGATCAAGAGCTAACTTCTGTGGTTCATGAATATTGGTCAGCCTGTACCTAATTTTCTAAATCTATAACTATACAATATTTTCGTTGGGGCCTTCGCCAAGGTGCAAGGGAAAACATCGCTTTACTTGACTTTGGCCATTTTATGTATGGTTTTGGGGTATTGCGCATCATTTGAGACCAATGATGTCTAAAAATACCATTTAAACACTAATTCAGTTGTTAGGGTCGTTTAGAAAACTGTGGAAATCATTGCATCGATTGGTAAAAAGCGTTGATTTACTGTGCTGGTCATCATTTGAGACTAAAGAGACACAAAATATGCATGAACCAATTTCATTAGGAAAGTGGTCTAATGTCTTGCCGAGATCAGTAAAAATCAAATGTGATGCGAAATGCATTGACGCGGAAAGAAAATTTGTTGTTTTTACTGTTACATATCGTTTGGTGACAAAAAATGGTTTTCGCCAATTTCCTTGAGAATGCAGTCAAATACATTGTATAGATTTGCAAGAACCAAATGTTAACATTTTATGGTGTTGGTCATGTGTGACCAAACATGCTCCAAAACTACACACCAATTTCATTTGAAAAGCGATCAAAGGAATTTTCATCATGGGCTAGAGCCAAATGGTATTATTTAAAGTATTTTCCACCCAAGTATAACAAAAACCTATTTGTACACCAAAATTTGTTTGGAAAACGGCACATAGCATTGGCTCGACGGGCAAAAACAAAATGTGGTTTTTTCCGAGTTACTCATGATAATGGTACACAAAAACCTTGGTTATACACTAATTTTGTTGGGAAAATGGCTAACCGCATTGCCTCCATGGCCAAAACTGAATATAATGGTTTTATGGCGTCAGTCATCATTCGGGACCAAATAAGCCCAAAAAATAAATGGCTTTAAAGGCCAAGAACCAAACATATTGGTTGTTGGCCATTACAAGAGACCAAGGTGGTCTAAAAGCTTTATTTATACACCAAATTCGTTGGTAAAACGACCAAACAACACAGCTTTGGTATAAAAGAACTAAATTTTATTTCTTTACGGTGTTATTGGGATGTCATCAAAAATATTTTAGATAATTTTGTTTGTAAAATGATCAATATGCATTGTATTTACGAAACAATTAGGTTTTAAGTAGTTTAACTGGTTTTTAGGATTAAATGAAATGTTTCAGCTTTTACTTTCGACTGAATATTAGCTGGACGATAATTTTCTATTTTGCGCGTATTTTTGTTTTACTTCATATGTAATTTAATTACTGCTTAGCTACGTTGAGAGGTCGAGTGATCTTAGATTCAGTAGTTACATTATGAATTTCAAACAAAGTTGAGAAAAGGTGTGACCAAAAAAATGTTATAACATCGAAAATAACTGTTGTAAAATCGTTTCGCCTTCATACTCAGAGATTGTAAAATACGTATTACCTTTACGTATACCTAAACTACCAATCGAAATTTTGAGGAATTGTAAATTGTAAAATTACAGTTTATGTGGGAATATTATACTTCTATCAAAACCACCGCTATTAAGCTCTCAATTTATTACAATATTTTACATTTACGAACAAAGAGTAGTTGCTTGTTTGTTAATCGTTTGATTTTGGTCAAATAATGTTTAACTTTATATTTTATATCCTTCCAGGATTTATCCATAACAGAATATTGTTTCATAAACTCCTCGCATCTTTTCTTTCCAGGTACCAGTTGATGTTTAATTTCGACCGAAAAAAAACTTATTGCCTTTTGTTCGTCCTGCGGTAACCACGCAACTCTTTTTTTTTGTAATTTTCTTCTTTGTAGATGACTCACCTGCAAGTTAAAAAAACCAATAAAAATGTCATATATTTAGTATTGAAGTCGGTTACTTTAAACATAATATATTTCTAGATTTGTCTGAATATGCAACAAAAAGGTTGCAATCCAAGGATGATTGATAATTTAATTGAAAAGTAAGTGTTTGTAGACTATTAAAGAAACTGATACAAAGAAAATCAAGTGCAAGAAATTAAAATAAGTTTTTTGGATATTGGTTCTTAATTAATTTGTATTTTGAAATCGTTAAATTTTTTTCTCCTAAACAATGGGACCTCTAAATGCACATAATTAGCAGAACAGTAATTGCTTACCATTTAGACTATCCATTATTGGTAGACTTGCTTCTACTTTCTTTCCATTTTCTCCTTGCTGTTTGTCTTCTTCTGTTCCGCCTTTTTGTACATCGCGTTCCTTTTCTCCTATATTTGGCAAATCTGTAATCACTTATTAGTAAATAAAACCACAATAATATTACCTTCCAAACGTATTTAATTCAAGTTCTTTCCGTTGAATTTAGCTACTTATCCTTCATTAACAAACGGTTAATTTTAGTTACTGCAGACTCGTGCAATCTATAGAGGTCTCTAAGCACCCTTATGTCGTGCTCCAAATATCTTGCTAACCAATCAAGTTCAGTATCTTTTAATTCAAAAACCTGACTTACGGTGGCGATATACTTTCTCAAATTAGTACTCATAACTGACGTAGGGTGTTCTATGCCTGATTTTTTAACCACATTTCTAAGTGCATCTGTGCCTCGAATACAGTTGTTAGAATTCGAATAGATTCGAGAAGGCACATAATTGTTATTTGGTGATAATTCCACAGCATTTCTAGTTTCTATTAGAGTATTAATAGCAGAAACCATAACTTCATTAAGTAAAATAGCAACTGTTCGTCCTCTTTTCCCAATAACCTGAACCAATTTCAATTTATTTACTAATTTCTTCTCTAACTCGCTTAAGGAATTTAGCAAATCTTCAGTGCATTCCGAACTCCAATTTAGTGAACTATTATATGGTTTTAACGTCATCCGCGAAACTTCCCCACCACGACGTTTATTAAATAAAATTATTCTTGCCAAAATCGTTTCTGCTAAGGTATACCAAGCGAATTTGTTAGTTTCATCTTGTATTAACAACATTCTCAGTTTTTCAATAGTAGCTGCAAAGAAGCTCGGTGGTAATTGGTAATAAATTTGAAGGGTTCATTTTCCTTCTGTGTATTGTTGTTAATGCATTAGAGGATATGCGAATAGACCATTCCATTTCTAAAAGCTCTAAAAATGATTTCAAAGATATAGCAAATGTTAGATCATGTATCCGAAGGGCCTGGCCTCTTAAAAAGATAACGCATTTTTTTAAGCTATGGCCTATTTTTAGAGCAAGCGAAGGTACTCTGTATTCCACTCTTTGCATATCATTCCAATTCGCGCCACAACGTCGGTACAGCTAGAATAATTTTATCAAAATGTAGAGGTTTAATAAAATCTTTTAAATGATTCAATTTTAAATCAGGATTTAACTCTTACAGTTGCAATCGCAATTTTTCCAACTGTCTCATTAACTGTCGAATTAAGTAATCCAAAGCCTATAATTAAATGATCGGACTTACACACCCGAGACAATTCATCATTTTTTAAACTATCTAAGATATTTTTTCTGCAATTTGTATCTACTTCACATAAAACAGAATTAACTACGTCATTATTATGTGTTTTTAATGATTTCAAACTGCGGTTAACATTTGTATCAGTTGAAGTACAACTATTTACATGTGCTCGTAAATGAGTCTTTAACACAAAGCCTAGGCAGTCCGGATAGGGTCCGAATTGACTATAAGTATAGTGTAAGTCATTCTCTGATGGTCGGCGGCAATGAATAAGTTCGCCGTCTCCACTGGTCAACACTTCCATGTTATAAAAAGATATTCGCCGCGCACTAAATTTAGAAATCCGTTTTTGCGTATAGCACTACCTTTTGGAATAGATAACAATTTAGCTACCTGTGTTTCATGTTTGTGCAATACCTCTAAATGCCTAGCCATTTTAAGAAATCTTTAACTGCAAAAAAGCAACAGTGCCTTTTGTCGTACACTCGTTTACCATTTATTTTGTTTTTTGTGGTCGATATAAATATTCTAGAAGGGGCAAATGTTGATGGGATTCTTTTGATTGTTGTAGTACTAGTACAAGTATTAATTTCTGTAGCATCTTGAGTAATGTTGCAGTTCGTACTGTTGTTGTTCAAGCGGTACTTAAATTTTGATTTTCGTTGATATTCTTTGTCTGACGGTAAATATTCACTACCGCTATCAGAAAATGTTTCAGAAGGTGAACTTGGAAACATTCCTAGTGTAGAACTACTGATCTCTGTGCTTGAGATAATGCCACAATCAACTATTGTATCTACAGAGTTACTTTCAACGACATGTGTCATTTCTATATTTGTATCTGTTGTAGTCCTTTTTTTTCCACTGAATTTTCCAAAGAGGTGTTTATTAAAAAATTTGTTGTCAATTCCTCTTTACTTATGTCAAGTGAGCATGGCTGAAGTATGTGCTTTAATGCTGTCTGAATCAAATCTAGTTTTCTTTTCTAAATAAACTTCACATAAAACAATACCTGCATAAATGTAGTCTTTATACGAAATTAAGTAATGGTCGCTATAAGGACATTTTTGTAGCCAGGTTACAGCATATTTTTTATCATTTTCAAGATCTAATATTTCTTCTATGCGACATAAGCCAAAAGAATCTGAAATTTAAAAAATCTATAGTACACTTGTTTTCATTGCCAAATACAGATTTTTATTTAGCAAAAATCAAGAAAATTTCGATGTATTATCACAATATTAATATTATCCTTATTTGTTGTATTATTTTTTTGTCAAGTCTCTTAATAAAAATTACTACAAAAATTTGTAATTAGCAGTAATATCCTCAACCGACGAATTAAGTAGCGCAGTAGAATAAATAGTTGGTTATCAAATTTATATTTCATGATGCATATAAAATGATAAAATAACAAATTATACGTAACTTGTCTTGCATTGAGTACGATTCAGTGCAAATGGAAACTACAAAATATTTAGTAGTCAACATTTTTTACATTGAAAAATCAAGGTTTGCAGTACTGTAATATTATCTTTGCCATGTAGGCGGGAAGAGAGTACTTCTCATGGAGAATTAAATTTATTTTACTTTTAAATAGTTCGAATAGATTGGGGGTAGTTGATATTCAACTATATTGCACTTTTCATTTAAACGGGAAATATTTAATTACAAACCTTTCTTGTGATTTGATGAGCAATTCCATTCACTTAACAAAAAAAAACAGGCTCTGGAGGACAACAAAAAATAAATACAAATACCGCAACAGTTAGCGTGCGGTTGGCAAAGTTTGAGATCATACACTACATATTTCTTAAAGTCAAATACTTTTATAGAACACATATGTAATTTTATAATATATGATTATGTATTTCGTGAGAAAAGAATTAACAAAATATTATTTAAAAATTGGAACTGTAAATCGAAATATTTACCTGAAAACTATTTTAGCTGCATATAATCCTGTTATCGTTGTTTCTAACTTGTAAAATGTACGTAATGGTAGTAGCATATGTCATTAGGCGTAAATGGTAAACTGTGTGGCGAGTCTGTAGGTATACTCACTGCTAAATACTGTAAGTTAATTTGCGCCTGAGCCAAGCAAAGAATTTTACTCTGTATAACATGAGGTCTTTTTTCAAACGTAATTAAAATATTTTTTCGCGGACTTTAATTGAATCAACATCAGGATAGAAAAGTTATTTCTAATCATCATTAATATGCGGGTCTTTTTTTATCCCCATGTTACGGTATTCAATAAGGGTAAAAATCGATGTTGGTTTTCTCATCCTCATGGTTATTGTGAAATATAGTTATTTATTCACTACAGTTTTCAATATATTAATTCTAGTTTTATTCTGTTGATGATAACCAAAAAAAAAAAAATGTACTTTTGTGTGTGCTGATGAAGGGAATTAAGAAATTATCATTTCGTATTTACCGAAACGTACGTCAACAAAATATAAATTATTTATTCCAACAAGTTACGCCTTTGAGTTACCTAACTACTTTTGTCAAAATCGAATGTTGTTATCATGAATTTACCTCAAACTAAAGGTTAAAATTTTCACAATTCATGAAATACCAATTTTAATTTATGAAAAATTATCACATTTAGTACTTCAAAATTTGAAATTATATAACCAATAATTCAATTACATAATAGTGTGCCAATTGCAATGTAATATGACGTAATAAAAATATTTGTGGTGCTTTCGTCCGGGAACACTAGTTCCTCAATCATCAAAATTGTCCTAAAACTCATTGTTTCTGGCCTAGGTCGATAAAACTTGAAAATGTTTAGATTGGCACCACTGACTTCTTAAACATGAACATTTGCTGATATATGTCTACATGTATAGATCCGTTTGACACGTATATGTTCAATGCTGGCAACATAACTTAAAATAAGATGGCGTCTCCAAACAAATTTTTGAAAATATTTTTAATGAATTAATAGCGTCAGCACAAAAAATGTTGCGTATCACACGTCCAGAAAATAACGCCGAGACCGGAAATTCTGCTCATTTTCACAAAATTATCCTTTGACCTACTATTTCAGACCACAAAAACACGGGCCGTTGTAAGGAAATAGGCGGACAAAAAAAGAGCAAAAGAGTAAAATTTTTGGCGCAGATTGAATTTCCATAAGCGTCAATATTTTGATATTTGAATGAATTATTGCTTATAATTGTGAATAAAATAAGTAGTATAATGAACCGTACTACTTTTCTGAAAAAAAAATAAACTAGACTTCCTATACCTATTACTGCTTCTGGCATTAAACGTAAATTTATTAAGAGTTATTTCCAAATTTCATATTAATAAATAAGTTTCTAAAATTATTTTATTAATCTGTATTAGCTTCTACATTTTTGCAGTTATTCAAAAAAATTTGTTTTGTGCGTAATGACAACAATGCTACATTATTTTCCTATTAGAATATAACTATTTTCGACAGTACCCATCTCTCAATTTCATAGGTAGTTTTAAAGGAAGTTTTTATTATTTTAATTATAGAAGTATAAGTGTCAGCTCCTGGCAGCTTTAATGGCGCATTTTTCTGTTCCAAAAAGTCAAAATCCGTTATAAAGGTATCACTACTGAAAAAATAATATAAACATACAACTACTTAACCTTGTGTCTATACTTACATACCAGGTGTGTTAGCGTAAAATATTGACAAAAAGTACTATTATTTTACAGCGTAATGAAACGTGTTCTTAGTAGCTGCTTATTATGTAATTTAAGTATCATAAAACAAAAACCAAAATATCGTAGTAAAAAATTTTTTGGGCGCTTAAAATAAGTTGACGCTTGTCATGCCTACACAGGTGTGAATTACTTTTGTATAGATTCTTAGATCTTACAAGGTTGTCCACGTTGCATTTTGCATTTACGCTATAAAGTTATAATCCAGTTCATTCTTATCTTATCGCGTATGATACAAGATACCTATTCTTTTACATGTTGGTTTTGCAACAGTCAAACAGTCTTTATTTATTGGTTGAAGTGAACAGTAGAACAGTTAGTGTTTGTTATTGTGTTTTATTTTTTGGATTGTGTTGAATTTTTGATTATTAAAAATATGGAAGGCGGTAAAAAAATTCTACGGAAAGTAAAAGTAAAAGAGTTTTATCATCTTCGAACTCAAAGACTATCGTATGAAAAGCATGAAGAATACTTGAAAAATTTGAAAGATTCGATGACATCAGACGAGGAAAGTATCGTAAGTATTTAAATTATTTTCAACCACACTAAATCATAAAACGTGATACATTGTAGGCATCTGATTATGAAAATGATCCAGATTTTATAATAGATGTATCAGATTCAGATTTACTTAGAGCAGAGAGGTTTGATGAAGATGCTGAATGAGATGTTGAACAAATTGAGCTAATAGAAACAGAAGACCCAGAGTATGTTGAAAATAGTGATACTGAAGAGCAGCTAGCAGAGGAACTGGCTGCAGAGCCAGACCAGCAACCACAACTGCCACTTGAAGCAGATATTTTTGTTTCTCGTGATGGTCAACAGTGGAGTAAAGTGGCACCAATAGCAAACAGGCGTCGACTTGATCATAATATTTGTCGAAATACGAGGCAGCAAGGATTACAGCCGGGTCCAAAAGCTAAAACAAAAGGATTGAGCATGTTAGCCACTTTCAAAGAGCTCATTAGTAATGAAATGTGCGATATCATCATTAGAGAAACAAATCTTCGTGCCGTACAGAGCTGCCAATTATGGAATTCAAAAATTAATAAAAACAACAAATTTGGAATCCACTAACACCTGTTGAATTTGATGGATATCTTGGATTCTGTTATTTGCTGGTGTTAGCAGATCCAATTATGAGCACAGCAAAGATTTATGGACTATGTTTGCTCATCCACTGTATCGAGCAACTATGTCGATAAACCGTTTTTGGAATATCTCCAAGTATATTCGTTTTGACAATGGAACTACTAGAAAAGAACGTTTGATAACCGACAAATCTGCAGCGATAACTGAAATTTGGCTAATGCTTAACGCGAATCAACGATCAAACTATAATGCTGGTGACAACGTAACTATAGATGAGCAGTTATATCCGTATCGAGGACGTGCTCGGTTTACGCAGTATATTCCATCTAAGCCAGCCAGATATGGGATAAAAGTATGGTGGGCTTGCGATGCATTAACATCATATCCAATGCATGGACAAATTTATACAGGTACGAGTTCAGATGGTATTCGTGAAAAAATCAGGGAACGAGTTGTCATAGATTTGTGTAAAATTTTCAAAGGATCGGGTCGAAATATAACTTGATAATTTTTTACAAGTTACAATCTGGCAAAAACTTTGAAAGATGACTACAGTCTTTCCATAATTGGAACAGTCAACAAGAGACAGACTTTATTCCTCCAGAATTTTAATAGTGAAAAACCAACAGAGAATTGCTGTCAAGTCAGTTTGCTTTTTTGGACAACATTACATTGTGTTCGTATTTTCCTAAACGTAATAAAGCTGTTGTTTTGTTTTGCTGCATATATAATTTATCAAACCCATAATCCACCGAAACAAGGCGATACAAGTAACCGACGTAAGTTTCTGCAACAACTTTCTCGCCACTTAGTACTGCCTCAGGTTCAATTACGTTGCCAAACACACACATCACCGAATTTTCACTACCAAAAATGCTATAGAAGCTTTATTAGAAATAAATTTGTCAACTCTTGAAGCAGCAAGCAGCGAACGCAGCTCAAGTGCGCCTGAAAGAGATTCCACCGGTCGCATTTCTCAAAGGAAACTGCTATTTGTGCAAAATACGACGACCATCACGCAAAGCATGCATGACGTGCAAACCGTCTGCAGTGAACACAGCACCATTCATACAGTCTGTGATAACTGATGATTTCTTTTCCATTACATTTTGTACTCGTTTTTTGTTTCAAAATTATTTCTGTGTAGTCAACGCCCTTTTTTTGTATACATTATATTTAAAAAAATAACAAAAACAGGGTTGAAAAAATAATAAAAAATTACTAAATGAGTGTTTTCTATTATTTTACTATTTTTATTGCATATACATTTCTCATAGTAAGTATTGATGTGCTAAGTCTATGTACATACCCGGGTATGCAAGTATATATTACAGTAGTACATTTTAGCTATAGACACAAGGGTTAACCTTTTTATTCCCTTTGTCTGATTTTTATGAGAGTAGTTTAGAAACAATCAAGTACTAAACTTTCCATTTTCGTAGGTTGTGCACATATATTTGTTTAGTTACATTATTATTTACTTGCAGAACAATACCAAAGTTATAATTGCTTAATACACCATCTTACTGCTGGTTTATTGCTCTATATTTTGAAGGTATGGGTACGTTGTTTTTAACAAGTACACATAATTTTAATGATATTATCAATAAGCAGTGATTGGAAAACACCATGTAAACCCCTAAATTCAAGTAGCGTTGTTCAATAGGAACTTGATTTGTTTGATAATATTTTAACAAGAAGTTACCGAAGCATAGTAGAACTTAAAAGCAAATTTTACAGGATTTTCATCCCTCAATAGATTCCCATAAATGTATTAAAAAACGTTCAGTCGTTTCAGAATTATATAACAGACAAAATAACAAAAATGTTACAAGCATCTCATTGGCAACCGAAAATTTTAAGCAGACAAGACATTTGAAAAGTCGCGAATTTAAAAAAATTACATGAAATATCAACTTCATGATTAGAGGACATTAGCTCATTTTTTAATGTAAAAAAAATCGCTTAGTTTAAATATTTCAAATAAAATCTAAAGCAAGTGAAAAATAACTTTTATATGAACCACAGCAACACTTGATAATATATAGCGATTAAATAATAATACTGTATGTTTGTAAATATAAAAATAATTTTGCCCCGAAATGCACAATTATTGGTAAACTGTAGCAAATTTACTTCTACATGTAAGTGAATTACAGCGGACATCTAGATTTTAATAGGTATTGACAGTGTTGTAAATTTTTGAAAAAGTATCCAGGTATTAACAAGGAATTCAATGGATTATCTGACCTATAGCTATACTTTAAACTTAGAAAGTATCTGGCCAAGTATACCAGCGAAATTTTTTTAAATTAGTTTTAAATTGGAAATGACTAAAAATATTCCATCCATTCAAAAAATTTAATCTACTTCGGTTACGAGATTTGTTGGAAGTAAAAAAAAGATAGTAACAAAAAGTTTATAAATTTTTATTTCTATGTATAATGGACAATGGTATAATAAAAGAAAATAAACAATGAAACTACAGATTTGTTTGACTTTCAAATATCATATTTATTTAATTGATATACCTACTTCTAATTTAATGGTTTCTTGTGCCAGTAAGTAATTATAAAATTGTTGACAACATTTTTTTTTAAAGTTGTATTACATAATTAAAATGTCTCGGACAGTTCTTATATTCATACACGAGGACATTCTCTTCATATTTGCATATTACACAGAATTGGCACAATTGTAAAAATTAAACCATTTGCTTTAAAGTACTATTTCTATTTTTCTCTTCTACGCGTATGACAATATTTACGCAGTATCAGCAAAACGATTTACAAAATTCCTTTGTGAGTTTTGACATTGATCGTAATTAATTAATATTATATACCGGACTGGGGCCAGTCCCTTGAAAAGAGGACATATCTGGTAAAAACGGACGCCCGGTAACGCTACTCGCAACAATGCTCAAAAATTTAAAATTAAAATCATTGCTGGTAGCACTAATTACTATGACACCAAAACACCTACAGCAAGTAATCTACTCTGTTTAACTAATATTCAATACAATACAAACCGTTTTATTTAAGTAAATGTTATTATTCTCTAATTTTATTTATAAAATTAAGAAGTTACCTTTATGCACCTTGATGTAAGTGTAATAAGTATTTACATATAATCAAACTAATATTACAGATAACTTATCTGCGCTAATACTTTAAAAACAAATTTGGAAATTGTGACAAAACAAAAAAGTCTGCATTTACAAATAGAAGAATTTTTGGTATATCATTTTGTTTATGACGCTGATACACAATTATAGCACGTCATGACTTTGTGTCACTCTCGGGTGAATATACGAAAAAAAAAATGCGTGTGTACTGAACAACGTTTACTTAAGATACTTTTAACATAATGCTACAAACTCTTACAACCTACTGCTGCTTACTTACAAAGAAAAGGGCACTGTTACAATAGAAAAGCGGGGATGGCCTTTACGCTTCTTAACACAGCCGCCGCCCTTGAAATTACCAACTACATAATTTCAAAATCTAAACATAATACATATACATATTGATATTACCAAAGTTCGTCATTCACATAATTTACAATTATAAAATTACACTATTGTTGCACTAGCAAAACACTTACACGTACTACAGGTCTTTGCAATACACCACTTGCAGTTTTTAGAGTGACTTATCTTATTATACCATCAGCCCCAGGATGTACGGCGGTCACCAATGCCATCTTCCACAGTCTCGACGGAATATTATCTTCAGAAATTATAACTACATCGCCGATTG
The DNA here is from genome assembly GCA_036346205.1 of Vesta saturnalis. NCBI lineage: Eukaryota > Metazoa > Arthropoda > Insecta > Coleoptera > Lampyridae > Vesta > Vesta saturnalis. The sequence continues at coordinate 25,539 of JARFJB010000937.1, read as the reverse complement.
AAACGACGGGACCCTTCGAAAATTGCCGTTTTGGCTTTCTTTGAAGTTCTTGCAAATAGTCCTTGCTCCATCTTGACCAAAATTGCGAATGTAAATACTGTGTGTACTGCCACCGTGATAAGGTATTAAGAGGCTCACGAATTAAACTAACTTCGGGTAGAGCCTTCATGTAATCTCCAACTAAGAAATGACCCGGTTAAATAGGTCAGATCGTTGGATCTGAGGAAAGGGTTAGAGGTCATTCAGGTACATTCGACTTCAGTTATGAGAGTGTAAAGTTCTAAATGGGTTAACTGCGCATTACTAAGTAATTTATAAATGTGGCGTTTAAACGATTTAACGGCCGCCTCCATAAACCTCCTTGGTGGGGCTCGTGGAGTAATAAAATTCCATTTAATATTTCAGTGGCCAGTTCTTTACACATTTGAACATTATCATTTTTAGAAATTGAGAAATATCATGGATTTCATTTTTGCGCCTACAAAATTTTTAGCGTTATCACAAAATATTTCCTCAGGCAAACCGCGTCTGGCAATAAACCTCTTAAGGGAAGCTATAAATGCTTCGGTCGTTAATTGCTCAACTAATTCGCAATTAACGGCCTTCACTGCCATACAAATAAATACACAGCCGTAAACCTTTACTATTTTGCGTGATCTGTTAAATGGACCAAAAAAATCGATACCAACCTTTGAAAAGGGTCGAGAAACACACGATCTACTGGAAGGTAGATCAGCCATCTTTGGATTGCAAAGTTGTGCGTTGTGTTTGCAACATGTTAAACATTTCTTAATTATTTTCTTTACTCGATTTTTGCCAGAAATTGGCCAATATTTCAAACGAACAGCCGCCAATGTACCTTGTGTACCACTATGTAATGATAATTTATGAGCATGTTCGATGAACAATACGGGATGTTTGCTATTAAAAATTTAATCAGAGTTTTTCAAATGTCCGCCCACGCGTAATATGTTTTCATGGTCTAGAAATGTACTTAAGCATAAAATTTTTGACTTTGAGTTTAATTGTTTCAGTTTTACTAAATTTTCAATGTCATGCATGAAATGAATTCCTTGTTAGAGCTTTATTTATGACCTTTCTGCATCGTTCAATTCTTAATTGATAATTCACCCAAAGCCCTTTCGGATTTATTTTTACAATTATGATAAAATCTCAAGCAAAGAGCAGTGATTCTAATTAGTTTCGTAAAAGAAGAAAATTTTGAAAAAATGTAACTTCCGAATTTTATTATTTCAGTCGTTCCCGTATTATGTGCAAGAAACCTTTACCTCGGGACTTGTTTGACCATCGATGGGTCTAAAAGGTTTTGGTTTGAAATCTGTGTTAAGAAGAAACGATGGTCCCTTCCACCACAATTCATTTAAAATAAGTTCAACTGGAGTAGATCCTCTAGAGATTATATCTGGGATTTTCATAGCTACTAACGTGATACCACGACGATGGGTTCGATTTGGATCGGATTTCAGCCACCCGGTGAAACAAAACTTTTCCATTTACTAGACACGAATGAATCCAAGACAAAGTAATTGTTGAATCGGAATAGTCACTAACAGATGAAATGTTAAAATTTTTATAGTTATTGAAACCTTGTGCATTAAATCATTTAACAGTAACGCTGCACAAATTCTAGGCGAGGTAGGCTCAACGTTTTTAAAGGCGCAGCTCGATTTTGCACAATAAATTCCACAATTTATTCTACCATCTGCTCCTATTTCCTTAAGAAACACACATGCTCCGTAAGCTCTCTCGCTTGCGTCCGCAAAACCGTGTAACTCTAAACACGAATTTTTATGAAAAGACAGTTTTCTAGGTACAGATAAGGTGGATAGCTCATTTAATCCGTTACAAAATTGGGTCCATTTAGTTTGTAGGTCTAACCACTATTTTTTCCACAAGTTTTGTATCATAAATTTCGCGACAATTACTACTGGTCCCAACAGACCTAGTGGATCAAATATTGAAGAAATTTGACTTAGAACATATCGTTTGCTTATTTTATCACCTTTGTAATCAATTTTCCAACTATATTGAATTTTATCAATTATCGGTGACCAACAAATACCTAAAGTTTTTAATTTTTTTGATTCTTCACCTACAAATACTATATTTTCTTTATTCGAACATAAGCCATTTAATATTCTTTCGCAATTAGATGCCCATTTACGCAACAAAAACCCAGCGCTATTTAGTAAATTTATTAATTTACCACGAATTGATATAAGTTCCTTTTCATTATCACAACCTGTAATCAAATCGTCCATATAGAAATCGTGACAAATTATGTTGTAAGGTAAGGAATCATTGTCTTGAACTTCGGAAGCAACTTCCTTTAGACAACGCGTTGCGATAAATGATGCTCGTCGAGTCCCGCACGTTAAAGTTTTTAATTCAAATATTTTTATGGGTTTAGTCGTGTCAAATCTGTACAATATTTTTTGATAATCTCTATCTCTTGGCGAGATTAATATCTGTCTATACATTTTGCTAATGTCTGCGGTAAAACAAACTTATGCAATCGAAATTTTAATAAATGCTAAACAAATCGTTTTGTAATACGGCTCTAACATTAATAAATCGTTCAGCGAATTTCCGCGGTTGTTTTAACGAAGCACAAAACAACCCGGACCTTAAGTAACGCTTTCCTTATATACCGCGTGATGGGTAAATATCCGTCGTCACTGCAATTATCGAGTAAACCTATTTCTATGTGACCGAGGTCTAAATTTCATAAATAAATTATAATCCTTTTAAATGAATTTCGCGTCAGCTTACGCTCAAATTTAAAAACGTCCTTTAGCAATTTCTAATGAATCTCCGAGTAAACTTGGATCCGCCTTCCACGGTAGAACTATAAATCGCCCTGTATTGTCCTGTTGTGTATTATTTACAAAATGTTCACATTCAATTTTTACGCGACCGTATTTTATGATTTGGAATTTGTTCGATTTCCCAAAATTTAACAACATTTTTATTTAATTCCTCGAAACTGATTAAATTGAGGATGCTACAGCATTGGTGAAATAATTGGTACTGGTATTTCCTGGTAATGATCAACCGAATACCGATTTTGCAGAATCAACCGCTGTGATTTGTGTATTGACCAATGCATAGTAGTTTGAAAACATTTAAGCGAATAACAAATCTATTTTTCTTGTCTTATAAAACTCAGGATCTGCTAATTGTAAATTTTTGGGATGTTAATTATACCGGGTTTACAGATTTTAGGTATATTACCAGTAATGTGGTTCAAAACAAAAACATTAAGTTTACAGAAAATTACAATATTTCGATTAATTTCAATAATCGTGCTTACGTTTGCGCGTGTTAAATTATTATTAATTCCTGCTATCGGTAAGTTAACCTGATGAGCGGGTAGTTGAAGTAAATCGAGTAGCTTTTGATATAATGTTAATTTGAGATCCTGAATCTAATAATGCACGTACAATGATAGGTGCCGTAAGCATCTCTTACTTCAATTAAACAAGTGGCTAAAATAACATGTGATGGACTCGGGCCGTAATAAAAGACGCTACTGCTTCCTCTAAATGACTGCTACTTGGTTACGGTTCCTCTGTTACAATATTTGAAGTTTCATATTCAGATGTAAACCGTGTTGTGAGCCTTTTGCATTTTTGGCAGCGAGATGATTTACAAACGTAAGAGGAATGACCCGCCTAAGACAATTCAAACATAACCTTTGATCGAGCATTATCAATACGTTACTGAACATTCAATTTTAAAACGCACCTCGTTTTTAAAATTGACTGATCGACTAATGTAATGATCAGTTTGATTACTAAAATAATATTATTGTTCGAAAAATTGCAAGAACAGTCTTGCTTTAGAAATCTTTTGCAATGTTTCATTCGAATGGATTGCATTTAATGTGTGACATTTATGTATGAGAAAATCTATATTCTTTACAATGGGCAATTCGGTATTGATTTAGCCTCCATTCTTTACGCGTTGAAATGGAAGTTTACATAATTATAAATACAAGAATATCATCCCACTTATCAACTGGACGATCCATTGCGCTTAAGGATCGTGTTGTTTGAGATACTACGTCAACAATATTAGAAACCCATGATAACTCTCTTTTATCAAAGTTTTAATTTCAAAAGACCGCGAATGTGATTATTGACAATCTTTATTTCCAAACGTTGTCGCAATAAATCACATGCATTTTTATAATTTTGCTCTGTGATATCTAAATATTTTATGACAACTAAAGCTTCACCTTTAATACAAGATACAAGGTACTGTAATTTTGAATATTTGACAAACTATTGTTTGCATCTTTAAAGTGTTAAACGTGTCTTTAAAGGACAGCAACTCTTCATACTTTCCAGTAAAAACAGGTAAATTTACAGATGGCAATTTCAGCCCATTGGTTTATGCGTGGCGGTTCGCTTGTGGCTTATCTTTACAATATGCAGTAACATTCAATTTTAGTTTTGAAACAGCGTCTATTTCTGGACGTTTTCGGAAAATCCTCAAATTCATTGTCATATCCGCTTCATAAACATTTTCAAATACTTCATCGAACGTATTAATAGCCTTTTCACACAATTCATATTGTCTCGGATTTGGCTTCAATTTTCGGATGCGTTTATTTTATCTAAATATTTTGAAAATGGTACAAGTTTCAGAAATGTACGCTTGTTTCTTAAAATTCTTAAATTATCATGCAATTGTGATTCACCTCATTTGTAGACATGTTACCGGTTTTAAATTTGGATTAAATTAGTATAGTGAATAGGATTATCTGACCTTTATGATTGTCTTCGGTGGCAGCTGGTAGCTAGGAACGTCTTGTTGGTGAAGGTTTTTTCGAGAATTTGATCGCGCTTCAGAATTTGAGTTTCACGTATGCATCGAATAAATTATTAGTTAATTATATGGCTCGAAGGACCATGTGTTTATGACGCTGATACACAATTATAACACGTCATGACTTTGTGTCACTCGGTGAATATACGAAAAAAAATGCTTGTACTGAACAACGTTTACTTTAACATAATGCTACAAACCTACAACCTACTGCTGCTTACTTACAAAGAAAAGGGTACTGTTACAATAGAAAAGCGGGGATGGCCTTTACGCTTCTTAACATCATTTCTTTAATTTGCAACCAGTATAATGTGCTTAGGCTTCATTTCTACGACTACTATGAACAATAAAACGTATTCTTAGTAAATTAAACGTGCCAAAAACGTGATTAATTGGGGAATTGGCTGAAGTTAAGTAGGAAACATTTCTACGACTACTATGAACAATGAAATGTATTCTAAATAAATTAAACGTGATTAATTGGGGAATTGGTTGAAGTTAAGTGCGTTTAAATTTTTTTTACGGTTTTGGTGACAAAAGATGATATAAGCCTCAAAACAGTTTAACTTACAAAATAATTCTCTTGTACAATTAAATAACTGTTAAATCATCATAATGTAAATAAACGAATAAGTGTAACAATTGTAATGTGTAGGGTTACTAATTATTAACAAGGTATTTATGTTCAATTAAACCTTCAAGTACAAAAATGTTTTTCTTGGCTACTCTATTGTTGTGACCATATGGTAAATGATACAATCCCAAGTACTCTTGCATGCAGATAAAAACATAGGTTTTACAATAATTAATGGTTTAAACATAATATATACTCACCTTAAATTGAAATAAACGGCCTATTGCACTTTAACTGAAACTAAATTATGAAGATTTTTAACTTCCACCAAAAGCGTATTTAAACGTGTGGTCCCCATTACCTATACAAAATGTTTACAGAAACAAATATATATCAGAATCTCCCACAACTACCTAAAATAGTTTTAAAGACTTTTTCTCATAATGTTATCAACTTTAACTCTAATAATCTCTGTAGCTTACAAGGAATACAGTTATTACCATTGTATACATATAGATCATGTACACAATGCCACGTTATAAAATGCACAAGGCTGATTTTATGCAAATGTTAGCAGAAATTATTAAAAAATGCATTCAAGAAATACATAGTTAAGTACAAGATAGTATACTCTATTGTAATGCTGATAATTAAGTTAAGTATTGGAACATAACAAGTTTTACTTCCACATTATCATTAATTTGTAAATAGTACACGGTGATCAAACACTCCTTTAATTGCTTAGCAATGTTTCTACTTTACTAGGATGTTGTGTGTAAATCACGCGGACTATCGACTCAAAGGGCGGGCAAAATGAAAAGATAGATTCTGTTCACAACAAAAAAGGACAGTTAATCCTAGACTAGGCGCGCGGTAATTTGTTACGAGGATAGTCGTGCGGTCTGCATGTGTAGACCTCTTTTTTTGTTAATGTCATGTTCCATTTTGTATTATTACTTTCTCAAAAATATGTCCATTTATCCATAGATAATGTGAAATAATACTGTTTTACTTTTTTTTTTAATTTTTTGAAAAAGAAGAAAGCCTTTTCCCGGCTTTATTTACATCTGATTAGCTTAAAACATCTTATTGTACTAAAATGTTAACAAAATGTATGTTTCTAATATTACAACAAAACAGCTAATATAAAAAAAAAACATGTACACGAACAAAACATTTAACAGTACCTAATTATAACAATTCAAATAATAGTACATTAGATAACAAGGGATTGAAGTGACTCATTTAATCCCGCGAATAGAGTTTGTTGGTCGAGGGATTTAGCCCGAGACCAACAACTATTCAAGGGATTAAGGAACTTGAATCCCGTGGTATATACAGGTTGTCCCATTTTCGTTTGTTTTACGGGGTATCTCGCTTATTTTTTAGGTTAGAACCTTACGGTTTTCGCGACACCGTGCTGTTTTTTAATGAAACCAAAGATGCACTAATCAAATTTGCTATAGCCACCTTAGTTTGTGTGCTACAGGGTGATTTTGGAAAAATTGCATTTTCAGTCATCCCCTGTAACTCTGTTATTGTCAGACATATTAAAAAAGTAAAAACTGATATTTGTACATTTTTTTACGTAGAATCCAGTGGCGTTCTTAGATTTCCATACACGTCACAGTTTTTGAGGTATTGACATAACCTGCTTTTTTTTATGGGACGCCCTATATATTTAAAAAAAATTTTTTTCCCTTGCCAACAGCTTTTCAAAAATATAGCATATCTTATTTATTTTTATAAATAACGTGACAAAATGATTTTTTCTATAATTTACATTGATAATAGTGGATAGCCGTAGGTAACCACGGTAACGCAAAAAACAAAATAATTAACGTTCTGCCATTACTTAGGTATTTGATTTTTGAAGTTTCCGCTTCTCTCAAATTATTCCTGGTTACATATTCCCAAATTTAGTGCTGATATTTATTGTTATTCGTTGTTTTTGTTTATTGTTATCGTTTCTGTTCTTGTTGTTGTTGTCGTTGTTTAATTATTTTTTAATATGGCTCGAAACCAAAAATTTGAAAACTGTGAGAAATATGATATGAATACCTGCTTCATACTATCTAATGAAAACGCAGACCAGGCCTTAGAACTCTATCTGAAAAGGTTAATCTTTACCTTAGAATTTGTATTTATTATATATACCTGTTTTGTCATATAGATATCCTGAAAGAAGACAACCCGACAGAAGAATATTGGAAAAATTAAAATTTAATCTTTGCCAACATGGATGTTTTGACAAACCTCGACCCCGAGTTTACAACAAAGAGAACGAGGAATCATAGGTCAACGTTTTAGCAGTTGTTCAAGCCACTCCTGAAACCTCGTGCAGGAAAATAGATGAAGAGACCGGTGTGTCTAAAACAACAGTGCAAAGGATTAAAAAAAAACATAAATTCAAACCCTACAGGTATAAACTTGTTCATCATCTGCACCCTGGTGATGCTGAACGTAGATTGGAGTTCTGCAATTGGTTTATAAATATGAAAACTCAGGACGATAATTTTGACCAAAAAATAATTTGGTCAGACGAGGCACATTTCGCAAGTTCGGTAATTCTTAATAGACACAACTCGCGGTTTTGGAGTCAAGAAAACAGCCACGTGATTTTTCCTACAGAGCGTCAAGGCAGGTTCGGATTTAATGTCTCCTGCTTTATTTTTAACCGAAAAATAGTTTACAAGATTCATGAAGAAAACCTAAACTCTAATTCCACTGGCTCAACTGAACGATATATTCTTCCAGCAGGGTGAGGCTCCAGCCTACAATGCTAGAATAATACAAAACTGGCTAAATGAACGTTTTCCCAGGAGATGGATTGGAACAAATGGACCTGTTCGATGGCCACCACGATCACCGGATCTCTCGGTTTTAGATTTTTTTTTGTGGGGTTATTTACAGACAAAAATTTATTCAAGGCAATATGCCAACATGCAACAATTAAAAATTGCAACGGAAAATGCTTTTGCAGAATTACGAAGACAATCATTTATTTTGGAAAATGCTATTAAAAGAATTTATAAACTTTGTGAAACTTGTAGGAGACATAATGGTCTGCAATTTGAACAATATTTGTGATTAATGAATTATTTTGTTTTTTATCAATGTAAATTATAGAAAAAAATTATTTTGTCACGCTATTTATAAAAATAAATATAGAGTATGCTATATTTTTGAAAAGCTCTTGCCAAGGGAAAAAGATTTTAAAAAATTATATGGGGTGTCCCATAAAAAAAAAGTAAGTAATGTCAATACCTCAAAAATTGTGACCTCTAAAGAAAATCTGAGAAGTTTTTACTTTTTTAATATGTCTGACAATAACAGAGTTACAGGGGATGACTGAAAATGCAATTTCTCCAAAATCACCATGTAGCACACAAACTAAGATGGCTAAGGCAAATTTGATTAGTGCATCTTTGGTTTCATTAAAAAATAGCACGGTGCTGCGAAAACCGCAAGGTTCTAACCTAAGAAATAAGCGAGATACACTGTAAAACATACGAAAATGGGACAACCTGTACACTATTTTTTGCACTTCGTAGAGTAATAATAGAAATAATTATATTATTTTCTGAAAATTAAAATATTACATCTATCATAAATTTAAATTATTAGAAAAATCACTTTAACGAAGAAGCTGCACTATTCAAGGCTAATGAAATTTATGAATTATTTTAAAAATCCCAGATGTTTCGATGCCATAACAACGAGTAAATAAATAATAAACAACATTAGCTGAAGAGGCTGTTAACCAATCATTGCCCTCAAAATCCAGAAACATATAACATGGTGCTATCAAAAGAAGATACAAAACCACACCAATGAAAATGTCTTAGCATATTTCAATGAAAAAAGCAAAACTGTACATGCTTCCACCTTATGGGCGAATTATTCTATGGTCAAATCGATGGTAATGGTGAAAAGTAATACTGATATATTCCAATATCCGAAATTAAAAGCTTTTCTGAAAAGAAAAAATGACGGCTATATGTCAAAAGTTCTTAATGATGAACTTGAACAAGTCGATAAATTCCTAATTAAAGCTCCAGACGACGATTTTTTAATTGTTAAGGTGAGTAATATAAATGATTTGATACATATTTTGACACTGTGTTCAATTTTTAGGTTGTGGGATCATGGGTGTAGCAGGAGCGTGTAGAGAAAACGAATTAGTTGAATTATCAATCCGCAATGTTACAGATTTGGGTTACTCTACCTTAGTTAATATAAAAAATACAAAGAACAATATTGACCCAGTATTCGTTGTTCAGAATTCAGTGAATAACCCAGTCGATTTTATAAAACTATGCAGAAATTACATTGCTTTAATAAAACCTGACACAAACCATTCACGATTTTGTCCAATATAAAGACCGGAGATGTTCAATTCAACCCATTGGAAAAAATACCTTTGGAAAAGAATTGCAACTTTTTTGAAACTTCCAGAACCCTATTTATACACCGGTCATTGTTTTCGACGCACGTCGGCATCTTTATTAGCCAATTCTGGGGTAAATGTCGACGTTCTCAAAAGACACGGAGGTTGGAAGTCGTCTTCAGTGGCTGAGGGATATGTTGAAAGCTCTAACAATACCAAAAAAAATATAGCAGAAAAAATTTTTGGGCATGAAAATGAAAAAAGAGTTGATTCAGAAAACCAAATAAATGTTATCAATGTATCTATCGTTTCAACATCATTCAATAATGTTCTTAATTCTAAGGACAAAGATTTTGGTAAGTTTTTTAACTTTAATAACTGTACAAATGTAAATATATCCGTATTTGTTAATCAAAAGTAGATATCTTAAATGTTAATTTCTGATTTTTATTAATAAAATTATTTAGTAGAGTGAATTATTTATTTAATTAATCCTCGGAGGATTAAATCATTTTTTAGTCCCTAGAGATTAAAAGTAACACTTCAGTTCCCGAAAAGGGGGAATCAAATAGTATTTTTAATCCACGAAGTGCAAAAAATAATTTTAGTCCGTCAAACGTTTTACGCAAGCTTTTCTAGAAAATTTGTTGCCAGCTCTGGGACAAATATGACATCACCCAACATAGTTTTCTGCCTTTGGGTGATCATGCGGAGAGGGAATATTCACCTCAAGTCCGAGAAATACTCGCTACTACGTTCTTCAATAAGTTTTCAAACAAATTTTTCAATAAAATCACTTCTAGAGATTTTTTTAGTGGATAATTTGCTTTATATACAAAAATGGAATTTGTACCAGATATATTCACGAGATCACAGAAGATAACCAGTAGCCAACGACGCGTCTTTCTTGCGACATTATAATTTTCACACAATTGATCCACCACGTCTATCCTAATTTTAGTACGGTTAAAATCGGATTATCTCTGGTATTTTTTTTTGATCGCCGGTTTCTGCATACAATAGCCGTATCATGATGCATTGACGACAGTATAATTACTGTCTTATTTTTTTAGTACAATCGGAAACCACTGATATATCCTCTTTGAATCCAGAAAGTAAAGTCTTAACCCCTTTGCTTATTTGGCAAAAACTGGATAGAAATCTCACGTTTACTTTTTCTCAGTGTAACAATACATATTTTTCTTTTACAGTAATTTTTTTGTCAAAAAGGATACTGCTAAACAATTATGATCATATTCTTAGTTCCGATAAGAATCGGTCAAAGGAAAATGCCTTGACTCCATATCTCGCCCTTACTAATGTACTGCTTGAAAGCGCCCTATAAAAATTTAATTTTGTCGACTGTGAAATTCACTAATGACGAATTAAAATTAAATAAATTTCAATCAGTTTTTGGGTCTAATTTATATAATCCTTTCGTTTGGGTTGTAACGTCAAATCTTAGACAGCAGAAAAGTTGTAATTTTTTTCATTCGAGATAACAAATTTGTTGAAGTAATTATATTTTACGAGTATTTTAGAGGTTCTCATTGTACCAATAAAAATAAAATTCCTCTCAAAGCTATTACTTCTGTTTCGCTGGTAAATCTAGCATCACGGTCCTTAAATCTATTTTTTTTGTTAATATATTTGTGTGTGTGTGTGTGTGTGTGTGTGTGTGTGTGCGGGTGTGTGCGTGTGTGTGCGTGTTGCGGTGTGTGCGTTGTGCGTGTCCGTGTGCGTGTCCGGGTCCGTGTGCGTGTTTGCGTGTCCGTGTGTGCGTTCCGTTGCGTGTCCGTGTGCGTCCTGTGCGTGTCCTGTGCTTCCGGTGCGTGTCCGTGTGCGTGTTTGCGTGTCCGTGTGCGTGTCCGGTGCGTGTCCTGTCTGTCCGTGTCGTGTCCGGTGCGTGTCCGTGTGCGTGTCCGTGTGCGTGTCCGGTGCGTTCCTGTGCGTGTTGTGCGTGCCGTGTGCGTGTCCGTGTTTCCGTGTGCGTGCCGTGTGCGTGTTGTTTCCGTGTGCGTGTCCGTGTGCGTGTCCGTGTGCGTGTCCGTGTGCGTGTCCGTGTCGTGTCCGTGTGCGTGTCCGTGTGCGTTCCGTGTGCGTGTCGTGCAGGTGCGCCTGCGGCCTGGCGTGGGGTGCGTGCCGTGGGCGGTGCGTGGGTGCGTGCCTCGTGCGTGTCGTGCGTGTCGTGCGTGTCGTCGTGTGCGTGCGGTGCTGCGTGGCGTGCGGCGCGTGCGTTGCGTGCGCGTGCTCGGTGCGTGCGGTGGCGGTGCGGCGTGCGTGCTGCGTGCGTGCGTGGCGTGGTGCGTGCGTGCGTTCGTGCGTCGTGCGTGCGTGCGTGCCTGCGTGCGTTTTGTTAACTCTTTTTGAATAACGGGGCGCTTAAATTTTTACAAATTTCAAAGTCACCGGGGTCACGTTTTAGAAAAACGTTTTATAATATTATGAGCACGTGTATGTGTGTATTTAAGTTTCTTCTCCATCTAGTTATTTGATTCTATGGGCCATTATCATTATATTCGCTTTCTGTTGAGGTTGCATCCATCTGATATTTTTTTTCCGTTTTTGTGGTCACTTTTAATATACTTTTTTCTTTTTTCATCTTTCATCTTATCTAGTGAATTTCATCACAAAATTATTCTGAAATTTTCTACCAGCTTTCTTTTTTAATCAGACATATTATTTTGAAACAAAATAATACATTGCCTATATTTCAAGATTAAAAAGAAAATGTTTTTGATAATTACAAATGAAATTTCAATATTTTTGAGAAAAGGTATAAATTACGGCATGCTAAATAGAAATAAAAATTACGTAGCTGAGAGAAACTAACGTAATAATCGCGCGGTCTACAATCAAACAGTCAGTAACCACCCGTTCTATGCACTTTTCTAACCAATAGATCCGAAAGTAATAAACAGCTACTTGACGGCGTGTCCACTTATTCCTTTCGTTACCGTTTTCAAATTGCAGTAGTCTACGATTTGACCACGCGTATAGCAAGTTAAGGTTTTATTCAATTACTCCCCTGTTAAGAATGTCGTTACTAAAATAAACTACCTACCCCAACGTTAGCTGTGTGCTACCTATTTTAGATACTGCCTAATTAGTCGTTACATTGTAAGACGGCCTAATCTACACGTATACAACAATTTAGATCCATAGCCAGAAATAAAATGCAGGGGCTCTAACCGAAAATCTGAGTGTGAAGAATTTTAAAGGGCCCTTTTTGAAACACATCATTTTGTGTATGTAATTATTTTAATAAATTATGTAAATGTTTCGTATTTATAAAGATACCTCCTTTTTGTCCCGTTTATGACGTTTCATTGTTTAGAAGGAATAAATCAATGCCTACAAAGTACGAAAATTCACAATTTACAATTTGTTACAATTTACGAGACTAATCTAGCACTTCTGTCGACTTCAATAAATAGCGCGCGACCCTGTTTATAAGGCAGTTGTTTAATCTTGCAGATTAAACAGGGTATTTTAATAATGTTAATAATTTTAGTAATTTTATATTTAGTAATAAGTTGAGAAATATAAGTAGAATTAACAATTAAGAAATACGTAAAACAAATCGTAAGCAAAACTGAATATAGAGCAGATTAATTGTTGCGACAAATTGTGCTGATACAAAAGTGTGTAAGGTTGAAATTACACATATACTATGTGCATTTTAACTAGTAAGCACAAAAGGCGCTTAAATGAATAAAACATGACCTACTAACTAGGTCAAACAATAAAACACGTCATGTAAAAAAGTTGTATATAAAGTGTAAATAATATCAAATAAATCAGTCTTTGAATGAATCTCATTTTGTTCAATTACTCAACAGGGTTGTGAGGTCTAGTCTACAATTGATACGAGTGACGGCGTATCCCTCACATTAAAACCCCAAACACTCAATCTCTCTAATCAGAGAATTGAACACAGTATTAAGTATCAAATGCAGCGCGAAAATAGTTAGTTGGTTAAGGTTAAGTGTTAATAAATATCATAAATGTCATACCACAACGTGATCCATAATGTCCTTTCGTTCTATGGATTGCACTAGTAAGCTAATAAAAACTAGCTTCCATCAAAGACTTGCATATAGCCAGAACTGAAAATGTGGGGACATTTACAAAACGAATCATTAAACTCCATACAAAATGATCTTGGGACGATCAATTTTGTAACGAAAAACTAGCCTTACTGTAAGAACTGACAAAATATAAGTTAGAAATAAATTGCCTTAACTATCTCAAAGATCGCCCAGACATTTTACAATAGAAAAATATAAAAATAAGTAACGGTTCACTCGCCATTTTGTTAACTATGCACAACTAAAACCGAAGTAAAACACAAATTAAATTTTTTTTGTTTTTTTCCTTACATTATGACACAGGGCGTCTAAAAACTTACCTTCAACAACCACTACATTTTTCAATTAGACTAGCGAAAACACAATTTTGCGTCCAATTCAAAAGTAATTTCTCCCTCTCCTTCAAACTAATTTCCCAGACTTTAATGCGTCCATATCCGTATCATATAGATATACATATTAAAATTAAGACGGTCCATATTAGGCGGTCCGGTTAGGATCAAAAAAACGAAAATTTTCTATGATTCGTTTCTTTTCCTTTTGTGTTACAAAATCGATTGCAATACGTTTTTGAAAACGGCATTTTCAGGAGGCCCTAAATCGTCAAAAAACAAAATTTTTAGGATGTTAGTGCTTCGTTCGTGCCTGTTTGTGGACAAAATCTTGGACGTTTTCGAAGACGGCATTTTCAGGAGACCTTAACTTCACGCCTCGTGGGAACAAACAAAATTTGCTGATTTGGCTTCGTTCGTTTTTTGATCCGTTACAAAATCGATTGCGACCCCATACGTTTTCGAGATAAAGGCATTTTCAAAAGCTGCTAATTTCACGGTGGAAACAAAAAATTTTGCTGATTCGTTATGCTCCGTTTGTGCCTGTTTGTCCTCAGACAAAATTTGGACCCCTTTTAAAAACGGTATTTTGGAACTGCTCACCCCTCGTAAGCGAAACGAAAATTTTGCTGATTCGGTATGCTTCTTCGCATGTTGCTCCGACAAATGGATTGGAATATGCTTTCGAGAAAAAGACATTTTCCTTAACTTATGTAAGCACAAACGAAAATTTTGCTGATCCGTTAGTGCTTCGTTCGTGCCTGTTTGTGATCCGTTACAAAATCGATTGCGACCCCATACGTTTTCGAGATAAAGGCATTTTCCAGAAAGCTGCTAATTTCACGCCCCGTGGGAAACACAAACAAAAATTTTGCTGATTCGTTAGTGCTCCGTTTGTGCCTGTTTGTCCTCAGACAAATCGATTGCGACCCCATACGTTTTCGAGAAAACGGTATTTTCCAGGAGACTGCTCACTTCACGCCTCGTGGGAAGCGCAAACGAAAATTTTGCTGATTCGGTAGTGCTTCGTTCGCACCTGTCTGTGCTCCGACAAAATCGATTGCGACCCCATATGCTTTCGAGAAAAAGACATTTTCCAGGAGGCTGCTAACTTCACGCCTCGTGGGAAGCACAAACGAAAATTTTGCTGGTCCGTTATTGCTTCGTTTGTGCCTATTTGTGTACAAAATTGATTGCGAATGTTTTCAATCGGCATTTCCTAGGGATTTACGCCTCGTTGAAAAGAAAATTTGGTATGTTTCTTTCCGTTTTTTGTTTGTGGTCCGACAAAATCGATTGCAATACGTTTTCGACAAATTGGCGTTTTCAAAGTTATTCAATCCGTATTGAAAACACAAAGCACCTGTTGTACGGTTTCAAAATTTATTACATTAACTAATTTTGGGTATAAGTTTATAGTACCACCATATTACAATTTCGTTTAATTTGTGGAAACATTTGGGATGCTTTTCCATTTTCATATCTTTCAAAATTTTGTACCATTAAATTCCGTCATGGTTTTAGGACAATTTGAATCATAATTTTTTGCATGACATATAGATAAAAAAGCAGATATTCAAAATTTATAATTAAAAACAAGTTTTTATTACAAACAAAACACAATATTGTTAAGGACGCAAAATAAACAATTTCGAGATCCCAAAGTTGGGTGGATATTTTTAAGTATTGTTTTTGTGCCCATTTATACATATGCTCCTGTACACTAAAATCATACATATTTTATAACTTTGTATAGAACTGTAAATGTGTGGACAAATTCAATATTTTTTTGTCGTTTATTCCCACATAATCCAATCAATGTTTAATGACGAACTGCATTTTGTCCATTAAACAGCGGTAAATAAATGCCCAACGGCTTTTAATATTAAAGTTTTGACTCAATTGATATTGTGAAAACTATTTAATTGTGCGCTACCATAATTGGTATCTATAAACACAAAATTATATTTTTATCATGGTAAATTAAAAAATGCATTTTGGAAAATTTTTCGGATATTGATGGAAGTTTTGAAATTTTTTAGAACATTTATGTTTATAAAATAGACACATTTCGAACATTTTGGTTCTTTTAATACCTCTTTATGTTTGGTACTTGGATATGAATAGATAATATTCTACGATATAGGTAACAACAGCTCAATCTATTATTTTGTTCCATCAATTAATGTTTCTTTTTAAATACTGAATTTGAATCTATTAATAATTCGGTTCTAAGGTATAAATTCACCTTGAAATGTAAAAACTGAAAATAAATTAAAAAACACTGCTGGAAGAATGATCTATTTATTTTGAATCCTATCACATTTGTTTGTTTTATGATTATCTAATGGACAAATTGTACCTATAACTTTTTTTCTAACTTTTGATGATCTCAACAGATTGCCATTTTTAAGAAAACTTTAGTTCTTTTTTCTTGGTTTAAAACAGAATAAACTCCATACCCAAGTTCTGCTTTTTTAACCCCAGTTTTCAATTTGGGTTTCATTAAAAAAATTCTTCATTTGTATGATATAATTCATTACAGAGATATTTATAATTACTAAATTTAAATTATAATTTCTTCTATTTTGCAAAATAGTTTGTTAGCATTTCTAAAAAAAACTTTCATTATATGATATAATTTTTTTTAATATAAAATATATATATATATATATATATATATATATATATATATATATATATATATATATATATATTTTTTTTTTTTTTCAAATTTATTAATTTTGGACACAAAAACATGAGTGAAATACGGAAAGTTGGGTTCAGTTATTTATCACCTATATAATTAAATAATTTTTTATAGTGATCATTAAATTATTTAATATTTGCAATTTTTAAATCACAATTTTTTTTTAATACTTAAATTATACAACAAACATAGTAAATTGTCTATTCCTAAAATTTATTCAAACTTGCAAATTAACAACTCAATGGTTGTCTTTATATTATCTATTTTAGCATTTTTTAAAAGGTTAGAATATCATAATTCATAATGAGTTAAAAATGGTTACTGATGTTTCGTTCAATTGTAAGACATATTTGGTGGACGTAAATGATCCACCACTTTACGACAATTTTGATGATGCCTATTGACCTGTAGAAGCTTTCGTTTGATATTTATTCAATATCAATAAAATAAGTAAAAAAATGTTAAATTAAACGGTTTTATTGAAAAACAGATAAAAATTATGAAAAAAAAGCTACAAAATAATCAGATCTACCACTCATACCTCCTCGTCAAACTACATTGATCAGACAAAAAAAAATCGTGGGACAGCGTAACCTGCGTAAATATGATATAATTTATAATGATAGGCGGTTGACTATTGATAGAAATTTCACGCGCCCAATTTTATTTTTTGTCTGATCAATTTAAGAATGTTGACTTGTAGAACCAGGATTATTTTGTAGTTTTACATTTTCCATAATCTTATCTGGTTTGTTTTAAAACCGTTTAACAAATTTTTTTTATTTTCAATTTTATTCTTTTCATAGTGTACTCTATTCTACGAGTCAAGACCTTTCATTTGATACCCATATTGAGGGAGTTGTTAAAAAAAAAAGTATAACCGCCATTTTGTAGCGGTAGCCATCTTAGATTTACAAAGATACTGAATATATTAAATCGTATTGTCATCAGAATTTCCAAATATTCAATCGGTCAACAAAATAAAATTTCAATAAAATTTGACTGAAATAAATATATAAACAGGGCAAGCTAAATAAAACCGTTTAAAATTAATTTACAGAAATACAAATGCTACTGTCCTAAACGCTCATGAATAAACATGGAAGACTAACTCTAAACTGATTTTTTTTAATTTGATCGTATTAACATTATTAACAAAGACGTGATATTGAAAGTTTTAGATATTGGTATAATTTCATAAAAATTTAAAATTGTTTGTCTTGTACTAACAGTATCACCAGTAGCCTTAAATTCTATATAAATGCCTGGTATCGCATCTTCCTGAGCTGCTGCTAATTTTAACATTGAATCGATGGAATCAATATGCGCTTTAAATAATTTGTCAACTCTGATAGGTAAATTAAAATTATTAAATCCGCGAGTTTTTAATTCGTTAAAATAAATATCGACTGTTGCCGAACTTTCTGTTTTGTTACCATAAAACCCTTTCATAATTCCATAAAAAAAGTCTTTAAAAATCTATCAAAATCCTTGGAAAATTCCAGTAATAATAACTTTCTGTGTCGTAACAAATATGCAGTTTTAAAGATTCTGATTTCATATTTTCAATCCATGCAATGTCGTTTAATTCGAGTAGATCTGCTTCGTGTTCCTGTCTGAGAATCATCTATTTCTTCGACATCGATAAGATCTAGTCTAGAAACTAATGTTTTAAAATTCTTTTTAATGCCCTTGATCTTCACGGCATTTAAAATATCTTCTTAATTAAAATTACCATTGAACGAATATAAAAATCCTTAAAAGTTTTGGTTTATGTTGAAAACATTTCCATCTTGTAATTAGTTTTCCGCATATCTATTCTTGTTGAAAAGATGGCCAGTTGGTGATGGAGTAAATTAACATTGAAATATAAGCGAACAATTTTGAAATGCAGTAGTTTTGCACCCATTAGGGCCAACGAATGATCAAATTACAAGTTTTTGGTATCCTGAACTAATCAGCACTTCAACCAATAACTTATTTGCTATCATGGGTTTCGACAACATCTGTGAATTTAATTGATTTAAATGTTGGTTCCTGTATACAAAAACGTTTGAAATCTTCGGGTCGATTAATTTTTAACTGAGATCCTTAGCATCAATACAAGAATGCTACTGATTTATTCTTACAGTACTTCTCTAAATAGTTGTCTGTTCTGGTCCAATAATTGACGAAAATTGATCGAAATGTTTTTTTATAATGGTGGAAAATTTGGGTATACTTCAAGACAGACAACGAACAATTACATCGAGATATTAAAATAATAATTTCTTCATTATTGATTCTTATATCTTATATGGTTCCATCACCAAAATCCATGTTTTGTAATTTTTCTCTTAATTAATGTTTTACCAACAACTTCCTACTTTAATTTCTTTATTCCACGCAATTGTCGATTGGTTTTTTGTCTTGATTACATTAACAGTTAAAATGCATTTAAAGTATATGTTGTCGCTGTCACCTGGATTTAAAAAGTTAGGCTTTTTTAATCACATACTGTGTTAAAGATATGGAATACTGAACTGATTATTACAATGTGTCTTTAATGACCAAGTAATTGGTTTTTGTTTTTTATAAACGTCTATAAAATGTTTGTCCATCCCTATTTAATTTAATTTTAGGTTTTCTGTCATTACGTTTTTCGATAAAAATTTGATCCCACTATTTTTTAACACATTGACTAAAACTGTTAAATTTTGTTTCCTGTCATGAGTACACTATTTTTGGAACATTTTTATCAATATTTAGTACATTAAAATTGATGTTTTAATTTAAAAATATATAATTTCCATTTAAAAATTTAATTTCAAATTTTCGGATGGCCGATTTAAGTTTTCCTCTACTTTTATGTATTTTCTCATTTAATTTCTTCGGGGATATACTTGGTACTCCATCTAAAATTGATAACAGTGAAATATATGAAAAAGTATGACAATTAAATTCCTGTTTTTTGTCTTTAGTGTTTTTTAATATTAGGTTAATGATATCAGCAATTTTAAGGCCTAAATTTGAAACAAATATACTCATTTAGTGAAAAAAAGTTTATTTGGTGACGGGTTTTATTATCGTGTTCGTAAAATGTTTGCAACAATGCTTATCACTGCTCCAAAACTGATTTAGTATGGTTGATTACTTTTACTTTGAAAAACACATGTTTATTCTTAAAGAATTCGTACGGCACTTGGCATTTATAAAGATTTCACAACAAAATGGTTTAATATTATCAAATCAATTCGAAAGTTGAATACGAAGATCACTTTTTATTTGGTTATTTTGTGATTGAAATTAATCGTTTTTTTAATTTTCAGAATCTAAATTTTTATTATAATAGTTATAAAATATTTTAAACCCGATTAAATTTACAAACCAGCATTTGGGATTTTTTTTTAAAATAAAATTAAATTCAAAAACTTTTTATATACTATAATTTTTGAAAGTCAAAAAAAAATCTATGGGTTTTTAATGGTTGATCCCAAGTTTAATAAATACAGCTTTATCTTTATTCAAAACAAATTTGTAATTTTGTTAAATTCGTTACTAAATGATTAAGAAAATAGGATATTACTGAATTTTAATATAAACCAAAATATTTTAGAACAAAAGTCTTACCTTTTACTAAGTCAACGAATCATAAAAAACTAACCTGTCGTCAAAATCGTAAATCAAAACAAGTAGTATCCGAATTTTTGATCTGTAAGAATGCGTTGATGTCCAGCAAAACGTACAACATTTGATTATAAATAATCGTTTGCTAGATCCGTAATCATTCCACGCACCCATCACAAATGTATTGCACTTAAATTTATTTGGTTTTCACTTTGTTGATCACCCTCCGTGCAATAAAAACCGTTCAATTCTTGCTCTGTTTTTTGATTTACATTTAATTTTTACAAATGATTAGTTAGTTATTATATATATATATATATATATATATATATATATATATATATATATATATATATATATATATAAATATATTTTATATTTTAATATAATATATTAAATTTTAAAGTCTATGTGATGGGTATAAACATATTGGATAAATAAATTTTAAGATTTCTTTTATGATTAAAAAATATTTTCGAAATTTTAAAATAAATAGGGATGAAAAGTCCGTAATTTTTAAAAATTATAAATTGTATTGGACTTTCTAGAAATTTAAGGAGTGTTTTAGATTTTAAATTCAAAAGGGTAATAGGGATGAAACTTTTGAAATCTTATTTTTAAGAAATAGATAAAATTGGTTTTGACCGGTTAAATTAAGGAAGATGTTTAAGGAATTTAAATTTATTTTTACAATGGGATGAAAGTTATTTAATAAATAATTTATAAATGAGAAAGTTTTTTATTTGTTACCTCGTTACGTTTCAGGTTAACCGTTACCGATTTAAATCAAAATTGCCCAAATTAAATGTAACCTAAGGCTGTAAATTTAACTTGGGAGTTACCGTTGCAACGAATTAAGGACCCATCTGGACCAGTTAGTTGTTTACATATATATTGGATTTTAATATGAAAAGTTATTTTTTTGGTAATGTTGCCACCTTCATTATTTATTTTAAAGACATAGGCAGCATTAATCTTAATAGTATGGCAGAAAACTAAAAAAGTTTCAAATTACTGACAGGTTCAAAATTTTTAATAGGTTTAGTCAATTTTATTAGTTGGTGGTAAAGATATTATGGCCATTTCACCGAAAAGCACAAGCGTATTGCATCTGTGTCTTTAAACTACTTGGTAATAATTTATGTTGAAGAATTAGTATATCAAACTGTTTTTCACAACTTTGGGGTTAAAAAGTTCATTCCTCATAAAATATCTGTAACTTGTACCATACCTAATTACCTATTATGTTATTTTATGTTTAGTATATGCAAACTATAATGGACAAAAAATGCTGTTGGTCATTACATAACATATGCCCGGCGATTGGATGCTATGTGGCAGGAATAAAACGACTTAAGAAAAAGTATACTAAATGTTACAAATGACACTGTTGTCACACCAAATTTACTGATTTATACGGTTTAAAGTTAACTTAAATTTAAAATATGTATGATTATAGTGTACAGGAGCAGGTATGAATATAAATACAGGGCACAGAACTATACAATACTTCCGGAAAATATACCACCCAACTTTCACAGTTCTCCAGGGCTATTGTCTATTTCTGTGTCCTTAAATAATATCTAGTTCTGTTTGTAATAAATAAACTTGTTGAAGTTTAATTATGTAATATTTCAATATCTGCTGGTTTTCTATGCCTATACTGGGTGGCGCATTAGTGTGACAAAGTCCCATATCTCCTTTATTTAAAGAGATACAAAAAAAAAATTAAATACAAAAGTTGTAAGATATGTTCTGGTGCATATTCCAAAAATATTTTTAATTATATAGGGTACATCATAAAAGCTTAGAAGTAATTTTAAGTTTTTTCTTAAATAGAAAACCCTATATATTATTACATATTTAGATTCTACATACAATTTTAGACACATTTTATGTATAATGTCCTGTCCTATACCTAAGTCTAACTGTATTTGACAAATTTCAAATTTTTTGTCAAAAATGACGTTTGCAGGCCAAAACATAGGTAGAAATCTTTTCTAAACGAAGCCTTTATCAATTAGTTATGGTTGGTTTCCTTGGAAATAGGGACCTACTCTAATGGGCTGTATTGATATTTTGTAATACATTCATACAGGGTGATCAAAATGGACAATAAAAGTAGATTCAAAAACCTATAAAGTCATTTTTTTAATGGAAACCCCTATTTTTTAATTCTATCTTATTTAGCATTAAAAATAAGGGTGACTTTGTATAAGAGTGTATATTCCAAAAATTGTAGTTTTGAAATAATGACAATTTAACATTTTTTATTGTAAAAGGCTATACGGCTTTCAAGTTTTGTTGTTAGTTGGCCGTGACGGGGCGCGGCGAAAAAAAAAATTGAGCACTTCAGATCGAAATATTACAATTTATTGAACCCCATATAAATAATTATTTTATTAAACGAACTTAAAGTAAAACAATATTTTTTGATTCAACAAATTATGTCCTAATCCTAATCATAAACTTAACACCTCTAATGTAACTAAACCTGTAACTAATTATCAGATAAAAACTAGAAACACGTCAAATACGTACTACCTAATAAGTTGTTCGAAATTCCGCCTCTTTCTTGAATACACAATGCAATACGTCTCTCAAATTGTGCTTAAATTTCTACACATTTCAACACTAATGTTTTGAAAACAGTTTCTAATCAATCTTCATGTCCCTTTGTTGTAGGCGGTATTTTATAAACCTGCTTTTGACGTACCCCATATGCTAAAGTCCATTTTAGTAAGATCTGGGGATCTAGCAAGCCAAAAAGGCCCTCCTCCCAATCCAACATTCTGATATCTAGCATTTAAAAAGTTATTATCGGACCTGTATGATGTCTGGGGCCCCATCAAAGAAACCACATTTCTTGTTGCGTATCCTGTGGCACTTGACGCAACAAATTAGGTAGAGGTTTTGCAGAAAGTCTTAAATTCCCTGTTACTCGTTGATCAAAAAAATATGGTCCAATTACATGATTACAACAACACCTCCCAAACATTTAAAGACCATCTAGTTTGAGAAGTAATCTTACAAAATGTTATGTTTCCTTCCGTTTCGGAAATGTTTTCTGTAAATAAAATCAAATGAACAAAATTTCTTTTTGGTTTATTTTGTTTGAGCCCATTGACAAAATTCCAGTCGTCTTTGATAATCTTCAGGAACCAACTCAAGTAGTTGAATGTGATAGGGGTGCATTTTTGAGACTTCAATATCCGCTGTACCGTATGTCGTTCAACACACCTGCTAGAAATGGGTAAATATGGATTTTCGGTAACTGTTAAATACATTTAATTGATTTTCCTCAGTCTGTGCACGTTTTTCCCTAGTTTTTTTCAATAACACATTGCCAGTTCTTTCAAAACGCCCAAAAGCTTTTCAAATGCCCCTTTCAGGTTGCCGTCTCTCTGGAAACCGTTGTTGATACAGTCTTCTTGCTAAGAGGTATTCTTTACTAGCTCCCAAAAAAAAATCATATCAACCATCTCGGCCGGAAAAATTCATTATTTACAATTTTAATTCAAGTTTTAAATCAATTTGCTATAAAATACACTAATGCATCACAAATTATCAACTGACAATAAATAATGGTTTCTGATGATCTCTATTATTTTTATATGCCACGCCTCGCCGTCACGGCCAACTAACAACAAAACTTGAAAGCCGTATAGCCTTTTACAATAAAAAATGTTAAATTGTCATTATTTCAAAAACTACAATTTTTGGAATATACACTCTTATACAAATCACCCTTATTTTTAATGCTAAATAAGATAGAATTAAAAAATAGGGGTTTCCATTAAAAAAATGACTTTATAGGTTTTTGAATCTACTTTTTATTGTCCATTTTTGATCACCCTGTATGAATGTATTACAAAAATATCAATACAGCCCATTAGAGTAGGTCCCCATTTCCAAGGAAACCAACCATAACTAATTGATAAAGGCTTCGTTTAGAAAAGATTTCCACCTATGTTTTGGCCTGCAAACGTCATTTTGACAAAAATTTGAAATTTGTCAAAAACGTTAGACTTAGGTATAGGAATTATACATAAAATGTCTAAAATTGTATGTAGAATCTAATAATATATAGGGTTTTCTATTTAAAAAAAAATTTAAAATTACTTCTAAGCTTTTATGATCTACCCTGTATAATTAAAAATTTTTGGAATATGCACCAGAACATATCTTACAACTTTTGTATTTAATTTTTTTTGTATCTCTTTAAATAAAGGAGATATGGGACTTTGTCACACTAATGCCATTTTTATTAAAAATATATATTAAAAATAAATTTATCATTTACAAATTTGAAAATATGAAAAATGGATGTTACATCAACAAATGTTTACAAATAAGGAAATAACTTCGTTGTTGAAGTCACATATCTGCTTTTTTCATTTTGTGCGATTTTAGTTTTTAAATCCTTTGTTGGATAATTCCAGTTACAAATTAAAAATAATGTTTAAATTAAGGTTTAATTTTCTGTCTGATAAATCAATATGTAGTTTTTTCATTATTTTCATTATGAAAAAAGACTAAATAATTATACTAAGAAAATTTATTTGATTTTTTTAATACTTTGAGGTTGAAATCGTGTTTTACACAGATATTTAAAATTCAGAAAACCAATCTACAATGCACAGTATCTTGGAAATTTAAATGTATTTGGATAACTTTTTTTACATTAATAATTACTTTACCAATTTATGATTATAAAATAAATTTAATTTTAATGTTCTTTTATTTTTAAAATACAGCTAACATATTTTAGAATAAATTAACACCTATCAGAAACTAACAACCAAAAAATTAAAAACTAGAAACAATTTTCTTGTCACTAATGAAAAATTAAATAAAAGTAACTAGATCTGATAATGAACTTAATATCTAAACATTTATCAATAAAAAATTTGAATATAAAAGAAACTTAAGAATTAACGATATTAACAAATAAAATGAATCTTAAATACATTTTTTATTTT
>JARFJB010000936.1:0-53472 GCA_036346205.1 Vesta saturnalis | reverse complement strand
TTTTTTAGATGCGACTATTATATATTATGTGATGAAGTATGTTTGTTGATTTTTTTGTATGTAGTGTCTAGACTAATTATTTCCTGTCAGTCTAGTAGTGTGTTTATCGCTGCTAACATGTTGCCTATACTTTTAATATGCTACTTTTATTATCCTCAGTATTACAACTGTTTTGTTAAAAGCTTACTAACGTATGTACTAAATCACATGTTTTAATCCTACAGCAAATCATATATCTGAGTAATACATGTTTCTAATTATAATTTATGTCTTTATTTCATATATATAATTTGTACATATCTTTATTTCTACGTGAATTAAATGTATAATTTTTACATGTCTTTGTTTGTATACAATTTGTACACTGTCTTTCATATAATTTGTACATGTCTTTATTCCTATATACAATTTGGTCTGTCTTTCGATATAATTTGTACATGTCTTTATTCCTATATACAATTTGTACATGTCTGTCTTTCATATATAATTTGTACATGTCTTTATTTATATACAATTTGTACATGAATTACATATATTAACATATCGTTTTCTTTTATTTTGTGGTGAGCAAAAACATACAAGTGTATAGAGTAGCAAGCAGGTGGCTAAGCATAAAGTAGGTCACACGGATGGCCTTGTAATTGTGAAACAGGAAAGTGTGGTCGGATAGCCTTGTAATAGTGGAACAGAAAAGCGGAGCTTGTGACCTGTGGTAATGATATGTCGCACAGATAGCCTTGTAGTTGTGGAACAGGAAAGCGGGGTTTGTGACCCTGGTTTTGTGGTAATGATATGTATTTAGGTCACACATCGCGCTTTTTTGACCTTGGTACGGTGGGAAACCGGTTTTTGTGGTAACCTTGGAAATGTGGGACCTTGGGAATGTGGCGGTGTTCTAGAAGTCTCCAACTCTACCTACTAGAAAGGTGAAGCAGACATCCTTCAAGTGATTGATGAAGTCCCGCCAACCTTGGATGAACGCCGTGAAGGAAGGCTTTGAAACGGTAGGTGTGGCTGTCGAGGTCAAGTAGGAAACCTTGACGGTAGAAATAGTGGGGAAGGTAGGATATAAATGCAGAGAGAGTACATGTGAAACCAGTATCGTATATAATGGAGAATATATTACGGCAAGCGGTAGAAAAGGCGAAGATTATGAGTGTTATGAATTCGAGTGAATTTCGTGACATTTTAATTAACAATGTGCAATATTTTTTAAATAAAAGTAAATCTAAGTATGTTAGTGACGGTCTCTCACACCAATTCAACTTTGAACCAGTTGTGAAACTTGGTGGATCTAAGAGTAATGGATTGGTGTTTCATAAGCAGGAATGACTCAAGCTTATGGAAAATCAAGGGATAATTACAAATTATTTCTACACACCTAAAGGGACATGGCTACCTACAAATACGGGCTCGAAAACTATGTATCAAACATTAATAAGAAGAACATTATACGTATTTCTGATTGTGAAGAATCAGAAATCTATTTAGGATGGGAATCTATAGAACAGCTATGGAGACTTTTTAAGGTATTCAGTTACCGATTGGATTTAGTAGCTACATTTCCTGTATTTTATAATAAAATAGTACATGCGGCAGCGGAAATGCCTGATGTTGGCATACACAGGTTAATAGCTCCATTACAAGATATATTTGATCTCAATGTAGCATGTGTTACGAAAATTGTAGAATTTGCCAAGGAGAAAATTGATATTGACGTAGAAGTTGCAAAAGCTGGTAAGTAATAAGTGGGAACGAACATATCGAGAATAGGGATAATAATAGATGTTTAGTAAATATGTGGATGTGTTATAGTGCAGAGTCGTGGCCTAAGACTGTAAATTGTTTGTCCAGGGCAAAGACTAATATGCCAATTTCAATCATTAGAATTCGATTCTGAACATGAAAAAGTGTATGGATGGGGCACGTCTAGTGATGACTATTTAGATAATCTAGTTTATAAGTTGTATTAAGCGATTAATAGAACACCTTCGAGAAATTTTTACATGAAATAGAATTTCATTTACCGAATTATATTTCAACAGATGACAACACGACAAGTTAAGGAGGTCCGCATTAATGAGCTCAAAAACGTAGTTCACGATGTAGTGGAATGGGAGAAAAGGAGAATGGATACAGTTAACGAGATGCTCTGCGCGCTTTATGAAAACAATAGAGGAGTGTAGTAAAATACTTCAGTAGTCCTGGAAAAGCAACATCATGATTACGTGTTTATGAAACGCTTTAGAAGTGTGTAGTATTGTATGTATTAGTATAAATAAAAATTTAGAATAAAAAAAAAGTTATTTATTTCATATTACATAATAACATTCCAGTATATATAATTAATCGTAAAGAGCGTATTATATAATGTCTTTGTTAGAAATCCATGAATAGTGAGAATTATCAAACCCTAACCATTTAACGAGAGACATATTTCCTTGACGTTCAACTAGGTGAATGTCAGGATATCTAACACTTTGAAGTTCTGGCCCATCGAAACGTCCTTGTATCCCTTCATCTCGACTATCACGTAATGTGTAGGTAATTAGACTGGAACGTTTCGCTGCTGTTATCTGAAAGACCTCATTACTCCAATGTGTAACCCTTAGATAATATGCTTCTCTATTTGCTAATAGGTACATAATTCCCCACTTTAAATTTAGGCGTCTTACGGTCAAGAACCTTATGACATTTTAAATGTTTCAAAATAGACGCAGCATTCTTTTCCGTTACATCTATAGCTTTATATCCGTTGGTTCTACGCTTTCTTGAATTATAATCCGCAACCATTTGAGGTAATATTGATAACCATTTATCCCTTGCATACTGAATGTCTTCCACATTATTGCTTTAAGAGTGCGATTTACACGTTCAACTATGCTGCTCTTCAAGTTGCAATAACTACTGCAATGATTAATATTAAATTAATTTTTCAAATTCAGCATTATAGAACTCCGTTCCCATATCAGTTTTTATGTGTGTAGGCGTCCTTTGCAAACCAGACAAAAAGTTATTCATTACATCTGCGACTAGCTTCCCATTCCTGCGTTTGATGGGATAAGTTCAGGCATATTTAGAAAATGCATTATTACTATTGAAATGTATCGAAAGCCTTTATTTACTCGAGCATAAGGTATCATTTCGACTAAATCAGCTTGAAAGAGATCATTTAAACCTGTCAGTACCACACAACGCCGCGGAAAAATTTCTTCTTGCTGGCTTCAACATCAGGTTTTCTCATTGTATCACTTTCGATTGTACTACGAGCTCTATATGGAACATCGTCGCAGTTGCAAACTATATAAACCCTGGTATGGTCACTTTAATTGTGGCACTCCTAGTTATGTGGTGACCAATTACATCGCTAGCGAGCGCAAACTTTGTATCATTTATGTTAAGATCGAGATCTAGATGACTCCACTTGCACTACACTACGCTACTCTCGTTACAGGGAAAGGTATAGGTGTCAAGTATACCAGTAGGAATACTAATTCTCTTTTTAATGACTATTTGAGAGGAAGAAATGAAATTTTCGTAATAAAGATCACCAGAATGCTGAACAATCTGTTTACCAAATTTATCTATTGTCATTTGATGATGAAAGTGTCCACCAAATTTGTCTATTGACATCAGTGCTGGATATGTAGTAGTATCTATAGTGATGGTCGTTGTAACAATGAAATGAAATGAATATATTAATAGGTTAATAACAAGAGATCCTACTTTATTACGTTCGATTTTTTCTTACTATGTCGTAATATTTGCATTCCACACACTCTTTTGTAGGTAGAGGTTGTACGAGATCTTGTGACAGGAGGTGCAATAGCTGATGTAGCGGGTCGTTTTCGAGGTTGAAGTAATGTTTTAATGATCTAAATGTATTTCCTACTATTAGTTCCTTGGACTTGGTCATCTGGGTTATAATCACGTCGAGCAGCATTTGTGCGGCGCAAAATGTCATTGTGTTGCTGCAGATCACTCTTTTTGTATCCCGTAGGGGCTTTTTCTCTCCACCAAAGTCTAGTCCAGTATCACCAATAAAAAATTTCTCTTTTTCGTGAAGGAAGTGTATATCGTTGTGTTATAGGTTTAAAGTGTGCCTCAATTGCATTCTCTGTACGTGCAGTATTTTCCTTTAAACTAGCGCGCAAAATGCCTTGTACTAAGCGCTCCTCCATTCCTACTTCAT
Organism: Vesta saturnalis; assembly: GCA_036346205.1. Taxonomy (NCBI): domain Eukaryota; kingdom Metazoa; phylum Arthropoda; class Insecta; order Coleoptera; family Lampyridae; genus Vesta; species Vesta saturnalis. The sequence continues at coordinate 49,280 of JARFJB010000936.1, read as the reverse complement.
GTTTACATGAGTAGTGCAATATTTATAATGTAATGTAACGGAAACGACTTGCATTAACATTACTCTCTTTATCAATCACAAGAAATCTAAATTTGTCACGCCAGCAATAGAAACACTAGTCGTTACAAATCAATCAAATGTCATGTCTACATTAACGTGATCATCATACACATGCTTAAGAGTGGTGCTATCTTGTTGAAACAGAACTAGTAAATTCGCATTATCACGTATAAGCTGCTTTGGAATAGAAGAATACGGTTGGCACAGGTAGAAACAATCATTGTTTTGGTGTCTGCCAAAACAGAAATGATCCCTTATTTCATTTCGTTTATGGCATGGCTACATCATCAAAAATCATTGTTGAATTTTACGGATATAACGTCACTGTTATCACTGTATTCGAAATACGTAATATTTTTTATAGGTGCAAGTAAATTTCGTAGGTACCTACTGATATTTTGGCTGATATAAAGATTTGCAGTATACATACACATTTTCAAAACGTAAACCATTTGGATGTTTTAATAAGGTAATCATACTTGTTTTTCCGAAAGCTGATCGACTAACGATTAAATAGTTTAGTAGTGAATTATTAGTAAGTGTGGTATAGCTATAAAAAAGGCTCTGGATTAATTTACACCTTAATAAGTAAATTACCCGTGGAGTTGCATATACCTAGGTACAGATATTGGGGAATTCATACCCCTTATACCCCTATTCGTAGCATTAGGGACTTTAGGTTCTTTGGGTGGAGGTGCAGCTGTAGTTGCAAAAGTGGTTACTGGCGCAAAAACCGCGTCAAGAATGTTAGAAGAAACCAAACGACACAATCAAGCAATGGAAGCAGCTACCTTAGGAAAAGGCTTATATATGAAACCGTATAAGCTAACTTTAGGCCTATATCTACAACCGTATTAAAGAAACTCCGATTGAAGCTACCACGTAACGCTTAAGCAACGTTGAGCTTTCAAAATTTGTTGAGAAATTGAAAATCCTCTACTTTATAGGGATAAACATTCGAGATAAATTACCTGCACGAATTCATACGAATGAATGTGGTATCGTGAATCTGTATGACAAAATAACAGGGGACACACTGGACGGTTTACATCAGACGTAAAGGTATATTACATATTTTGATAGTATGGGACATATTAAACCAGCATTAGAATTAATTCACATCAAAATAACAAGGGTACACACTGGACAGCTTACATTAAGCGTAACAGGCATATTACATATGTTGATAGCATAGGACATATTAAACCACCTTTGAATTACTCAATATTTTAAAAGTGATGGTAGCAGAAACACGATTGTATAACTGTACCAAGGTTGAAACTTCAATACATACAATTGCGGTCATTTAGTCTCACGATTTTTATATGACGGTTCGTTTTGATTCTCAGTAGTTGTTGCTTGATCGTATGTCGGACACGTTTAATTTACCGGTACAAGATTTTGCAAGCCAACTTTAACCCACCGATTTATCTTGATAATGAGTCGGAATATGTAATGGGGTTCTAGTTTTAATCTTTCAATACTATACAAAACGTTACTTCAAGAATAACCAACTGATATATGAATGAACTAGAATTACAATACCGCCAGGATCATACGAAATCGCGAAGTGAATAAATGATACAGTGATGGGTTCGGAAGAATTTTTTAATTTACGGTCGAACACTATGAAAGCAATAATGAAAGCAACACATGATATTAACTTTAATGTAGAATATTCTATGCTGGGATTTAACAAAAAAGTTTACAAAGGTCAAGAATTGTATACCTCTGAAAATCCTATTAACATTATCAAGATTAATTCGTTAATTATCGAATGCAATATAAGAAGAGGAAGATTTAAAAATGGAGAGGTATCACATATTATTCATCAATTCTTTCCCAGTGTACCAGCGGGATACAAAATAATTGAATCTCCTCTACATATCAACTATTTACCGATAAATACATCCACCATTTCTACCATAACACGTCAAATAGTAGACCAAGACGGAGATCTCGTCAATATTAACGGTGAAGTTATAACGATAGGATTACACTTAAAGAAAAAATGGTGACGCGGTATAACATATATGCGTATGCCCATAGCAGGGTGAACTATAAAAGATCGAAGTGAAGAAATGCGAGAGTCAGTATGTGGTCAACCCTCAAAGCATTGATAGCGCAGAAAGAGCATATTGCAAAGTCTTGGTTTACAGTACAGAATGAGTATATTAAACTTAAAGAAAGTGGTTGATAATTCTATAGTAAATTCCGAACTACACACCCATCAATCATATACTACAAGATTTGGAAACAATGATGAAATCAGAATACCCATGCAAGAAGACATGTGCACTTTACCATCAGAAAGTTATGTATACGTAGAGGGAGATTTCTGAGGAGGTGGTGCTGTTCTAACACCACGGTTTGTTAATAATGGCATTGCATTTTTATTCAGTGAAATTAGATACGAAATGAATGGAATAGTGGTAGATTCCGTGACGAAGGTTGGGTTAACGTCTACAATGGAAGAATTGGTATCATTGATACCCAACGGTCTCGCTCGTCATGAAAATGCGGGTTGGTTTTTTACCTCAAATAGCACACTAACAGATGCGTTAGAGTGTTTTAATGTTTGTGTCCCTTTGCGAGTGCTACTTGGTTTTGGGGAAGATTACAATAAAGTGATATCAAACATTAGACAAGAATTGGTTTTAATTCGCAGTAACATTGAAAACGACGCAGTAATTTCAACTGTTGCAGATGAAGCCATAAACGTTAATATAGATAAAATATATTGGAAAGTTCTGCACGTCATTCCGGCATTAGCGTAGGAATTGGCGTTAACGAAGTGCATTGATAAAAATGTAAATACTCCAGTAGCATTTAAAAATTGGGAAACATATATCCAGCAGTTCCAACAACAGATAAACATACAAGGGCAATCAAAACATCGACTAGCATAGAAAAACCTAGATACATTATTATTGGATTTCAAACGGGGCGAGAAAGTAATGTTTCTCAAGAATTGAGCAGATTCGATAAATGTGCACTAAAGAATATTAGGGTATTGCTTAACATGGATCGTTATCCGTATGACAATTTAAACGTTAATTATGTAATAATTGCTTTTACATTGTATGAAATGTTTGCTAAATTCCAAATGTCTATTATCAAAAATGGTGAACCATTACTCACACCTAATCAATTTAACAGTGCACCTTGGTGGTAGACTGTTCAAATAAAAAGAACATTGCACTCTAAAGCAGTGTACTTCGTAAATTGAAACAGCAGTCAACATACCTAATACACAGCATACTGTGTTATACTCCATGATCGTTTACATAACCGTTAACCAAACAGTGACAAATGTAATACGATGCCCGTCAAGTCGAGTACAAGGGTTTAAATTTCAAAAGCTTTTATAGAAAGAACTCGCAATTTTAATGGAAAAGTCGCCCACTACTTAAATCCCGTCCATGCATACGTTAGATGCGGAAGTCGTCGTCAAGCTACTTGGTTAATACAAATTAACACTGTTAAAATGGGAAGAATACACCACCACCAATTTGAAAAATTCTCAGTCGCTTGATTCAACAACTTCTACGTCAAGGGTAGAGAAAGCGGATTACATCAGAAAATTTGTTACACAACCGTTATAGAACTTGAGGAACATTCTTCCTGCTTTGCAACCAGTTTGTTTTATCATTGTGAATCATGTCACTGCCTCTGTCTAATGTATACCATCTTACGATTTATGTAATAATAAAGCTTGTACACTTTTTAAATAAAATTGTAAATATATTTTTTCTTTTATATATCACAATATAGTACATTCTGTATATATTTCCTCGATAATTTTAAAACATAATATTATTCTATATTCTACTAAAGGTAACTAAAAATGCTGTATCGATGTTATAAATTAACTTGTATGGTTATATTGTTCAAGCTTCAATGGATAAATATAAAAACTAACAAGTATCATACCCAAACTATTTCTTATGGATTATACAAATTCATTTGCTAGCAACCTCTAGTAGACCCTCAAAGGATCAACGTTCTCCAATTCCGATTCCCAATTTCCCCACGCCAATGTTGAACAAGTGTCGGTAATCATGGGTTAAAAACATTTACACATTACTGTTTTATCAGATGCCTCTGCAACAGATTTGTAGTCTACCGCCGTTAGCACTTTTTTGAATAACGATTTTCTTAACACCTTTCGCTTTCTTAACCACTTGATCATCAGAAGTTTAGACAATAAGATTTTGATCCCCATAAAAATATTGAATAGTTTCCTGCATTCTCATTTTCATTCTCCGACGACAGATGTATTCGTTGTAATACCATGCAGACCGTTTTGATAGTTGGATGTGTCATATTCATCAACATTATTCCGCATATCGCATACATCATCAGTTGTTATCCCAAAATTAAAGAATCTTGTCTGTATGAGCAACGTTACATTATTACCATGCGCAAGATATCGTAAAAATCGATACATTATAATTTTGGAAAATCTAAAATACTAAATCCGGCATTATTTGTCATAAGTAAGATGTTTCGACAATTCCCTGCAAATAATTTGTCAGTAAATTGAATAAAATTTTAAATTGCGGTTTTGACGTACCGTCCTGGACCCAAACGAGACCGTTATTTTCCCAATGTGTTAAAATTTTAATTCTCTTTTTTGTTTATTTTTTTTGTTATTTTAAAAATTTTTGAACTTCGAAAGAGCTGTATTAAGGTCTACGTATGGTATAAAGGACTTTGACGAAAAAAATAAATTGGTAACAATTATCCTGCTGTATACATTGTTTTAAATCGGTAATGTATAACATAGTTGGTCTTATCACACATTAGGAATCTTTTCTCCTTGGAATGTGGTGCGCAGATCATTTCAGGACAAAAGGATAATCATTTGTTATGTAGGTGATGGGATAGTGTATATCAACCTTTAGTACAAAAAATCGTCATCATCATTAATCTTAATACATTCTTTAACCACATAAACCCATCATGAGGGTTTGTCCATACTCCATCCGTATAAATTCGTGGCATTAAATAAAAAAGACTTTGGGGATTATCATAATTTGGGACAAAGTTGTTAGCATACTTCCGCTTAACACAAGTCCACTCCACCACGAATACCTTTCTTAAAAATGGTACATATCCATTCAGTCAATAATTCTAACTTACTTTAGTCATTTCAACATGGCATCCCACCCAATCCAGGTTTGTAACATACTGGCAGGTTCTAATCCAACGTCTGTTTTCGAACACGTCAGCCAAAACAACATCTGATTTTAAATATATAGCATAATTCCCGAGTTTATTACACTTAAAGTATCCCAAAGTAGAGCGACAGTATTCTTCATCGGATATATTTTCATCACGATTTTATCGTAGAATTTGTCATAGGAAGGTGGACGTCGTCTAATTTACTAAAACTGTCTACGTACGCTAAGGTTACCTTTCTTTCTAATAAGTTAAATCCTTGTCATCACCAAAATATTTCATTTTCCTCTCTTAATCATCTGATAAATTAAATTATCTAAGGTGTGTTTTTTAAACAAAATCTTCAATTAATGTTCGCCTAAAAACCCGCATAAATTTCTTAAAAGCCCGGGTAAAATAATTGATATTCCCTGTTTTTGTGATAAAGCTCGTTACATTTTTTTTTTTTAGCTTGTATATTTAAAGATAAGTTAAGTTTAAACAATTTTTCGCTTGTTTTTTAACAAGGCACATTATTAATCTGGATTTTCTAATTCTCAAAAATGATTAAAAATTTTTCATTAATGACAAAATGAAAATTCATTGTTAACCCTATGTAATAATTGTGTAATTACTGCTAATGCAGTTCTTTGCATAATAATGTAAAAACTGGTCCATTAAAATAATTAATTGTTAATCAATTTACAATGTTTCTTATGAATACGTATTAAAAATAAAATTTATTATTTTTTTTTTTCTTTTTTTCCTCTCCCTTTTCTTCTCCCTTCTTTTTTTTTTTTTTTTTTTTTTTTCTTTTTTTTTTTTTTTTTTTTTTTTTTTTTTTTTTTTTTTTTTTTTTTTTTTTTTTTTTTTTTTTTTTTTTTTTTTTTTTTTTTTTTTTTTTTTTTTTTTTTTTTTTTTTTTTTTTTTTTTTTTTTTTTTTTTTTTTTTTTTTTTTTCTTTTTTTTTTTCTTTTTTTTTTTTTTTTTTTTTTTTTTTTTTTTTTTTTTTTTTTTTTTTTTTTTTTTTTTTTTTTTTTTTTTTTTTTTCTTTTTTTTTTTTTTTTTTTTTTTTTTTTTTTTTTTTTTTTTTTTTTTTTTTTTTTTTTTTTTTTTTTTTTTTTTTTTTTTTTTTTTTTTTTTTCCTATTTTTCTCTTTTTTTTTTTTTTTCTTTTTTTTTTTTTTTTTTTTTTCTTTTTTTTTTTTTTTTTTTTTTTTTTTTTTTTTATCTTTTTCTTCTCCCTTTCTAACCAGTTTTTATTACAAGGTGTCAAATTTAAGGAATTTCGTCATGGTATTTTACCAGCCATTTCACCGCGCTTTTACCCAACAATTTTCCCCAATTGACCGGCTTTTTGGAATACCTGAACCATGAATATCAACGAATCCTTTTTCTTTTTTCCTAAGACCACGACTAAATGAATTGCAATAAATATGTTTACCGAACGATATTGTATACTCAAAAAGCAAACCTAGATGTCTTTAAGAACAAACAAACGATTAAAATTTGAATAAAATCAGCTAGTAGTTTTTTTTCCGTTGCACAAGTAACAATCAGTTTGAAGGAATAAACCAATCAATATGTAAATCAATGTGTTTTCTTCAATTTTATTGTTTGTTCACAATTTCGTTCTGAACTTGGGAACAATGCCAAGTTCAACATCAACATTTTCCCAATTGACTGATTTTGAACATGGCCGTTTATAAGAGGCTATTTCCAAGAAAGTTAAACCAAATGTTAAACTATTGAATAGATCTAGGACTCAGAATGTCAATTATCTTCTATCGCCGGATAATCATGGACGTTTCATTCGTCCATTTTATGTCTTCCACCACTTCACCGTCTGCAGGCTATAATGGACAACGAAAGAGCGAATTAAAGAATGCCATCGAATTGTGTTTAGTGACAGTCCCATTTTACTTGCCCGATGATCGTAGGATCAGACATGCGTAGAACGTAAAATCAACATTTTTGTAACCAACGCACTACAAAAGTGATGATATGGGTTGTTACGATAAAAACATTTTAGATGGCAACAAAACGCCCTGGTTATATTGAATGTGAACCCGTTCCCTTCCATATCTTCAGGGCTGGAAAATCCATTTCAACAGGATAATGCGCCCTCATACGACAGCTACAACCGTTTTTCAAGAACACATTGCCTTATGGCCTGCTCGGTCGCCTGATTCGTCGTCCATTGAACATGTTCATTCACGACTGGGTAATTACCACCCCCCTCAGCTATAGATCACTTGATTGATAGCATGTCACCCTCTAAATATGCATTACAAATCGTGGCACAACTCATTATTGAAAAAATTTTAGTTTTTGTTCTTTTGTTTTCAAATTTTAATCGTTTGTTCTAATGAAAGAATCGTTGACGAAAATTTCAATAAAATCGTTCAATAAATTTGGTGTTGCAATTTTAAGTCAGTATATTTATTTATTAAGCAATACCAAATACTGTAAAATAACTATGAAAATTAAAAAAAATAACCATCAAAACTAAATTTGTTTACCTCATTTAAATATAAACAATGGTATTTTAAATATTTTTGCTTAAAAATTAACAAATATCCTTTAATTTTTCTTAAATACATAACAAAAATATTTAACCTAGTAATTCAATGCAATATTACAAAGTAGATCAATAATACATTAGTCATATTTAATCGTAAACCATGTAAAATAGTTAATTGTATTACCCAAACAGCCATTTTGTGATTTTTTTTGATTAAGTATTTTTTGATCCTAGGTTAACTAAAAACCTTAAATTGGTCCAACACATAATATGGGCTTTGGTAAACAGGTTTTTTGTAGTGTAATTGCTCTAACTTGCGAATCTTGTATTAACATTATATTTATTATTAAATTATTGATTTAATGAAGTTGATTGGGAGTTAATAAATCACTTCTTTATATAAATGGCAGGCTAACTTTTCTTCAAACATGATTTTATGATCCACTTTTGACTACTTGCATTTATTTAGTGGTTGCTCTGTCCCAAACACCAATATGGTTTACAATTAACTCTATTAGACATAATAAACTGTTTTAGTATTTTAAATGGGTACTCTAAGCTCAAGAATTTGACAATCAGTTTTGAATCTTGTCAGTCACAAGTTTACTTGCTCTTCAAGTAAAATTTTAAGTTTGTGTTGAATTTTTTACGTTGCATTTTATTTCTATCGACTTTGCAAAGGGTGCTCCTCAACCAAATTGTGGCTTTGAATTTAAGGCGAAGAATTAGCGATCGCCAGACAACGAGAACAACAAATTTGGTTTTGTTAACGTTAAGTGAAAGTAGAGATATATCCAACCAATTTTTTAATTTTATAAATCCAGTTGCCTTAATCATACAAACCGCATCTTCAGCGAAACAACTTCCCTTCTTTTTAGCTAAATATTGATGATATAGATGTTGTAACTATAAAACGGGTGGTAGAAATTACAGATAAATTTTTTGCCCGACTAGTCAGCGTATGGGTATGGGTATGATGTTAATAAATTTTACAAGAAAGTAAAACGTATACGTAAGTCAAAATAGGGGATGAAGACGTAATCGGTTCTTAAAAATGTTTGGTAGTCAAAACAAGGGACGTCGTGCCAAAATTACGAGTACATAGCGTGTCTAAACATACAAAAAACATACGCTTACCTATCCCAATCAATTCCAGGTGTGCTGGACAGCGTCAGCAAACCACCGAAATGGGCTTCAAAATAGCACTACACCTTGGCAAATAAAAGCGTGATAAACACTCAATAAAGTTACGTTACTACCCTCAGTGTAAATAATTAGGCATTAATAATAATCAAAACAAAACAAAAAAACCTTTGTTCAATGCACTCTAAATGAATTAATACTCAACAAAAATCAAATAAAACACTAAATATCATTAACGCTATTACTCAATAAAAAACTTACTGCGTTACGTTAAAATTTAAACTCATAAACTACCGGTAAACTTGCAATTTGCAAAAAACTTTATGTAACACAAAAGGGTTTTCCGAATTAAAACAAATTTATAAAACCAACAAAGCTATAATAAAATATAAAAATATAATATAAATGTGAACACCGATAATGCGTATATAAGATAACAAATTCTTAAGGCGACAGAATGTCTGGCCAGGATCCTGCGTAACGGTTCTAGATTTTAACCTATATATTTCGTGGATTATATAACCACTACTAAAGGTCAATTGCCCTTTAATACTAAAATAAAAAAAAATGTGGGGGATGATTATTTACAATAACTAAATCAAAACAACAATTTAAAATACCGACCCTTTCAAACCTTCGTTAACAAAAAAAAAAACAATTCCAAAAAAAATCTTGAAAATTCAATAAAAAACACAATGTTTATACCCTTAATGTCTAGATTAACCCCTCTCCTGTGTTACAACAAGAAAACGAACCAGGTGGTCGATTACTTATACGGAAATGAATCTCCTGCTCTGACAAAATGATGAATGCAAATGTTGACTAATTTCTTTGTACACAAACGATTCCTTGATTTAATCTCAAAATGTTACTGGATTAATTAAAACTTCTTTTAAAATAATAATTTGTGGGCCAACGTTGCTTTTATCTTTCAACGTTTTATTCACTAAAATCCAAAAGGTTATTGTTTTTAAATAACTTAATTTTAATATACTGCGAAAGTTTCTTTATATTTTAACACGCTTTGCAGGGCGTGGCACTTCAAGAACGTTAATTTTATAAATCCGCAAAAGCGATATAAACCAATGAGTTCAAGAAGCACTAAAGTAACGACGATGATCTCTAGGTAACTTGATTACGTAAAATCGAAATCGGCACTAGGTAATCCTTTGGTGATTGAACAATTTTAAAAAATCCCTTACAGGTTTTCTTCAAAAGTAGATAACTACCCTTACAACACAAAAGTACGTTCGTTAAACACCAAAGGTCAATATATCAACGTTCTAAACCACCCTTAAAGCGTAACAACAAGCGTCACCGTACTACTACTCGAAAGCGCAGTCAGTTTCAGAATCATCCAAATTATTCCAAAAATCCATCTTGTTTTTGAATCCCACCACTCAAAAAAATCTTTCTAATTATTCCACCAATTAAAAACGGAAGGGAAGATTTGATACCCCTACACAAACTTCGTTTCCCATCGTAAGGACTCGACAATTTTCAAAAGTGTAAACGTCAGCAGATTAACGTGCAAAATATCTATATTTTCATTAAAGTACAACATTAGTCCCACATTCTACCTCTATGACTTAAAACCACACTCAATATTAAACTGAACCACTATAATTACTCGACTTCCTGTCGCCAAATGACATCAAATATTTAAATCTACATTCTTTCTTTGTTACTTAATTTTACAAAACTTTCTATCAACTTTTAAAAATCAAACGAAATAAACGTTATTTACACTTATACACAACTATATACAAATAAACGTTACTCAACATTCAATAAACGGGAATAACAAGAAAAACAATCTAAATTACGGAATAATAATCACAAAAAAAACAAAGCTCGCCACACCTTTTAAAGGTCGCAACACGTAAAACAAATTTATTCAAAACTCAACACAACAAAATTTAAATAAATTAAAAATCGTAATCCTATCACAATGTTAAACAATTAATAAAAAAAATTATTATTTTTTTCAAAAATTTGCGTCAAATACATTTTATTCTGAATTTACTACCAAAAGGAGACCAATAATTTGTAAACAAACTTTTCATAAACAAAATTAACTTTCCTTGGTTAGACAATTGTTTCTTTATTTACATTTTTCAGACAGTGTTTAAAAACGATTTTTGTTTAAATTTCTATTTTTTCCAAATTGGACCAATCTAATTTTAAACATTTTCAATAATTTTACTATTGTTAATTATTCGTAGTCTTCATCTTTTTCTCATTGTTTAATGACAATTTGATTTTAAATTTCTAAACACCATCTAAAAACAATTTACCCAAGTTTATTAGAAACAATTCATATTTTATAATATTTGGTTGATATATTCATTTATATCTTTTATTTGTTATTTGGTTTAGAATATCAGTTACCGGGCAAACAAAATTTGGTAAGTGTCATGTTTTTAGCGTTAAATTTAATTCTGTCAGTCAGTTGTTTACCTACATTTATAAAAAAAATTATTAAAGGTGTTTGCCATTTTTTTTATCTGTTATAATTGTGTTATTAAAGTCAAGAATATTATTTATTTCCGTTTTATATCACATACCACCTATAGTCTCTCGTACCACCCCCCAGGGTTTTTTTGGATCTCTAGCATTTTTCTGTGCTCAGTTTTTATAATACGAATATTTTGCATTTTTTATCAGTTTTGACAGCAATGTGCGATATGCTTTATATGTGTGTAAAACAAAATTGATTATTTCTATTTAAAGTGTATTGTTTTTTTAATTGGTCTCTGGTTCTAATGGAAATCAAAAGGCCACCAGTAATCCAGTATTAGTTTTCCTATTTTTACTAGAAATTATCCTATTTATAATAGAGGATGAAGTAAAATCAATTTTCCCGGAAAAATTTGTTGTACATACGTCAATATTCCAATGTTGAAATACATCATCCCACTCTTCTCCCTCTATTAATGTAGCAATATTATCATAATTAATTGTTTGATAGGAGTTTTGTTTCCCAGTAGGTATTATACTGTCACTTAAAGATATATTGAGAAGGATGGGATCATGAACAGTCAACCTGTGTTCCAGTACCATAGTTTTAATACTTTCAAAAACACTTTGCAGCGGACAAAAAATGATCTAAACATGATGTTGCATCCCTAACTTTTCTCGTTGGTTTATTTATAACACTTATAAAGCCATATGTTTGCATCAAAGATAGTTGTTAGTTGCGATTGTTTCATATTATATCATGTTTCCCTATGAACAGGGAGTACGGTAATTCCTTCAGTTTCACTGTTTGATGAACAGGTGGACATCATAACCACTAAGATTATAGAAAAAAGCTGGGCTAAATTTATATAAAATTGATAGTTTAAATTGCAATTTGAATGTGCCGCACCACGATATATACCAGTAACATGACAGTGATCTCGTACTTTGGAATTTGTAAGATCGCCCGTAAAAAGCTTGTCGCATACATAACAATTTCAACTTTGTTCATGTATCACCTGTTGTTCATCAGTTAGTGGTAACATTGAAACAACAATTTTCAAATGTTCATTATATATCCGTTTCACATCACTCTCGATTCGTGTAATAAATACCTCCACGGCATTAACCCCCCTATAAAGTTCTAATTTGGACTAAGCATCATTTACACCACACTTAATATAATAACTGAATGTGTATGGTTAATGATTACACGTTTTTATCGTGAGCGGTTGTTTGGGATGTGGTTCATCCGTATTTACCGGTACTAATAGAGCTTCATGGAGCATACATTACTAATGGTAGAAACATCTGTGTTTGATAGTTCCGAAACGTAAGTATGTTTTCCGCGTATAACTCCCCGTTTCTGTCTTTTCTTTGCATTACTCCAGATAATTCAGTGTATACGAAATTACAGTCATGAGACCACGTGTAGAGTCAATTGCTCCTGCGTTCTAAAGTAATGAATACATGAACTACAAAAATATTTTTCCCCATTACGTCGACTTATTTGGCTGCTAATTAAACGAGAACAATTTTTTATCCATACATAATGCTAATTATCGGTTTGGTTACTGACTAATAGTAATAAATTAACATGAATAGATTGTTTAGCTCTGGTATAGTAGAGAGGACCCATTACCTCAGGTATATGTTGACCATCACGTTACGTATCATCCAGTACATAAACATTGATGGAGATTTTATTGTTGGACTCAAACGTTGAGATGTTAGTCAGCTTGACAGGAAATTCTACATCATTCCAGTTGAATTACGTCCTGAAATCAGGATAAGAAGTCGTCCGTTACGGTAATACCTTCGGTGTCACTAATGCTGACACAATAGCCCACGCAAATCAGCAATAATCACTATTCTTCATATTCACTATGGCGTTTTTATGCGCAATTTCAGCCGGAACATTCATATAGGATAAACCCGTAGTGGGAGAAGATTTCAATATGTTTACCTCTAACTATACGAAATGCACCAGCGACCACCCTACAAAACAGCATATATTAATAATGTATTACAATACTACGCATGACTCACACTTACCAGAATCTTTATGCTGAAATTCAGATTGCTTAGCATCCAAGATTTCCACAGAGAGAATACATTCAAGATTAAAAAGTGATGAAACGGAAACATTGATACTATAACTAAAATATAAATTTTTGACAGCAACGAAAAACATAATTTAAAAAAATTAATTATACGTAATGAGTGGACGCAACATACCGCTCACTAAAATGCACCGTATTTTAACTAAGAGGAAGCGGACACAGTTTGTTCACAGGACGTTGGAACTTGCCGGTTGAAGTGCGAAAGGATGCAACGCGGACTTTATTATCCGAACCGGGGTATACCTCAACCACACGATCAATGGACCACTTTAGTGGTGGAAGATTGTCATTTTTAAGAAGAACGGGGGATCCACTTCAAGCTGGGAATAATTGGAGAACCATTTGGACCTTTGATTGAGGGTATGAAAATACTCCTTGGACCACCGGATCCAAAAGTGTTGGGTAAGACGAGTCATTAATTGCCATCGCGTTAACCGTTTAATTGGGACCCGAGACAACGCTAGTTCAGGAGGAGCACCCAAAGCGTCTTAGGTCAGGAAATGTCAAGGAGTCAAGACCGTTAGGTCATTTTGGTCGCTACTGATGGGTGTCAGTAGACGTAAATTAATTAATCATCAATGATCCTCATTAAATGGGTTGTAACGTTTTTGGCGGTAGCTTCCCAGAGCCCGCCGCAGCTAGGGGCAGAGGGTGGATTAAAGTGATAATTAATACCTTCATGGCTTGCAGCAGAAGCCATAGTTTCGTTAAGTATACGACTTGCGCCCACAAAGTTCGTGCCACTGTCCCTATAAAGATTCGTACATCGCCCACGACGAGCAATAAAACGTCTTAGAGCAACCAAAAAAAACCTCAGTTGAAAGATCGAAGGCTAAATCAAAATGTATGGTTTTGGTCACTATGCATATAAATACACTAATACAAGCTTTATAAGATTTGACTCCACGGTGTTTCGACATGCTAACCAAGGCGGGTCCAGCGAAATCGACGCCCGTATGCAAGAAACATTTAAACTCTGACACGCCAGGAGCTGGTAGATTACCCATTAAAGGCGGAGATATAGGTTTTGGACGGGCCTTCCAGCACTGTAAGCACTTTCCGAGTATGCGTCTAATACACCTCAGAGCAGCAATTATACAGAATGTCTGAGCCAAGATACACTGCGTGATCTGAATCCCAGCATGAAGATACTTCCTATGCGTGAATTCAACCAAACGTTATGTGAGTAAAGACTGCGATGGAAGAAGAACAGAAAATTTGCGATCAAAAGGTATCAAAGAATGTCGCAACCAACCACCAACACGAATTAAATGATTCTGATCAAGAAAAGGAGCAAGCTCTTGAAAATGTTTTTTAAGCTGCTTCTCCTGGTGAAATCTTGAGATTTCGTTAGCAAAAAAGAGTACTTGAACTCGTCTAGAAACTAACAAAATATCCTCATGTAGTTCACACGAGGTGAGACAACCGTTTACCTTTTGATTAGGATGTCTACAATTGAAAATGAAGCGGTTTGAATAAGCAACAATACGCTGTAAGAGTTTTTCAAGAAAACTTTGCCCCACAGTCGCCAATGAAACCACTACCGTTCGTTCCTCGCAAAATATGTCTGATGAAGAAGAATAGGAAGAAATCGGAAAATGGTTAGTGTGAGGGGAGAGAAGAAATCTTGGCCCCGCCCACCATAACAATTCAGTAACGCACTAGGTAAAATCCCCACGAGAGCCTAGATCAGCAGGGTTTTGGTCGGTCGGAGCACAGTGCCAGTCTTCCGAATATACGAAGCTCTGTTGGCGACGATGGGGTTCCGATTGAATCCAAGCTAGGACCACTTGGGAATCTGTCCAGCATAAAATTCTAGAAAAAGACAAGATAGCAGCACAGAGCTGCAACCTGGGTAACGAAATTTTCTTCAAGAGCAACTTTGGATTTAGCACAAATGAAGTAAGGTTTGTTTGAAACACTGGAATCATTGAAAATAAAATTAACAACGGCACAATAACCCATCTGACTAGCATCACCAAAGCAGTGGAGGTCACCACGGCAAGTTAAAGCAGGGGCTAGCTGTCTTGGTAGGGAGCATTTTTGGAGACTATGAAAGTCTTCCTGATATTGATTCCACAACCGGACAATGTTGTCAGGAGGTGGGTCATCCCATCTCAATTTGTAAGTCAAAATTTGCTGAATTAGATGATTAGTTAAAAAGGTCAGAGGAGAAAGAATCCGTAGGGTATCAAAAATACAAGCTAAATTCGAAAGCAGATTAGTACATACTAAATTTGATAGTTTGACATTAAAGTGAAACGAGTCTGAAGAAGGCGCCCACTTTAATCATAAATGTTTAAAGATGTATCCATCAGAGACGAAACAATGTGCACCAATCTACCTATGAGACTCAGGAAGGTTTTATAGCAAGGAAAATTATTGCTGGACCATTTCCGAAGTTCTAAAACTGAAGTAAAAATCAATTGCATTTTGAGCCTAATTCTTTCTTCTAACAAACCACATCATCTACGTATGTATAGTTACGATGAATATCTGAGGTTTGAGGGTACCCTGTAGCATACATATCTGCCAAGTAATAAAGAGTACGGAGGGCAATAAATGGAGAAGATGATACTCAGTACGTTACAGTAAGAAGACAAACCCTTCGTCAAGGGAAAGAATAATACGTTAAAACCCCTTTCAATTATAATTTGACGATACATCATCTTAATGTTAAGGTAAAACAGACGAATGCAGCCGAAAATTCACCAAATGTGATGAAATATTCTGCTTTTAAGTAAATGATCGTTAAGCGAAAATAATGTAGACGACTTAGCAGAAGCGTCAAACACAACCCTTAGTTTTGTACTTAAACTCTCCGGTTTTAAGATGCAATGACTCAGAAGGATTCACACGACTCATATGGTTTAGACCAAGATATTGTTTAAAATTTTGTATTTATAGAGGTCTGGAAATTTTAATAACGTTTTTCTAACGATATGAACCTACGAATAGCTATAATGTTAGGAAGTTGATTAAAGTTTTAAATGGAAAGTTCACAATGAACCACTAGAAGACGGTGGTTTAATAAATCTGTTCGCATAGAACTACCTCAGGAGGCCTCGCGGAACGTTTATGGACACTTTCAACTTCTCAAAAGCGTTCAACTTGTTGCTCCAGAGTGTTAGAAGCGGTACAAAGAAAGGAAAGTTTTGAGTCATTAGAACCGATAGTAGAATCACATCGGAATATAGCCAAATATGGTTTTAAATGCTGTAGGTTCTCGGTCACCCACAGCAACTCGACCATCCAACATAATACGCGAAAACATGTCAGTTCCTAACAAGATGTTGATGGAGTCCCGATTGTAGAAGAATGGATCTGTTAGTTGCAAATGATGAATATGCTTCCAGATACAGGACGATATCGTGTGATATGGAAGATTTTCGAATACTTATCAACGATAAGTGCATTAACAGTCATGAGTGGTTGCTGACGACGTTTTGTGGGAATAGATAGAATAACACTGCCTTTCTGAGCTAAGGTAAAAGTAGGATTAATACCCTGTATTTGAACTGAACATTTGCTAGGCTTCAAGCCTAACCGTTGAGCCGTTTTGTACGACACTAGAGAAACAGCTGTCTAGCAAGCAGCCCCAAATATCCTGAAACTCAACTCTGGCGGTACCCAGCAATACGCTGGTTTGAATATTAGATACTGGTGTATTAACTATTGCAGCACTATCTTCAGAAGTTGAGGTTGCAGAGATTGATGTGCAAGGCATATTGGGAGCAGTAACATTGCTATGGGGAGTGTGTGATTGTACGAAATGCAATAGAGTCTGAAGCTTCTGATTACATGTATGACACCTTTGCTGGCTCTGATACCTTTTTTGTAGAATGTGAGGAGTTTAAACAGTTAATGCATGCGCATTTTTGTTTAATACCTGTCTTATAGAGATAAGTGTAGAAAATTGGCACACTTATAAACTACATGATTTTCCGAACAATTGAGACACCTAAATGAACGCGATTCAGAATATTATAAGGAAAACGAAGATTCTTGGTTAATAATCTTAGATGGTTTATTTTGTTTAGTAGGACATTCATCTTCGAAAGTCCATAAGATCTGGAAACCTTGGAACTTTACCTGAATTATGATGAATTTTAAAATGTTGATGGGATTTATCATCTAATTTATTCATCAGATAATAAAGCAAAAGAAGATTCAACTCGTCGACATTTAGATTTTTTAAAAACTCTAAGTTGTTTTTGAAAATACTCAAAACCGTAGACAGTTCACTGTGACTATCAGATTTTAATTTAGGTGACGTGTCTATGGCCGACCAATGAGCCATGGCAATAACTCGAGGTCTATTAAACGCTTCTCCCAATGCACTATGTGCCGTTTTATAACTAGAGCCCTTAATAAGAATATGTTGGATAGCCTGTAAAGGGGGACCTCGTAATGACGAAGCAAGAAACGTGAATTTATCGCCATCTGGAATTGGTGGATTATCTCCATTGTCCGAATTAAATAATTCAGAAAATTTTAGTGGATAACCATTGAATTCAGAAATTTGAATACTGGGCAAAGGTATCTTGGCTTGAGAAACCTGTCTACCCCTCCGTTACTAACGTACGGTCTCTGAGACCAACTTTGCCGAAACTTGTCCATACCAGCCGACATGAATCAATTCCAACAAGCGTCTAGGTACCTTCCTATCGAGCGGTTCTACAGTATGTTAAAGTGGTCACATTGTGACGGTCGCTATTTGTAACCCTTCGTGCCATAGACCGTGGTTATATCTTGTGACAATAAAATGTATAATAATTATTATTTTATATTCGTTTATTACAGAATTTGAAAAGGCTTTTGATAATGATAGAGAACAAGAAAGACTTAATGCTGTTCGACAAAGTGGAAGCGGTCAAGCAAATGAAAGCTATGATGACGATGCAAGTGAAAACGATGATCGAGTTGAAACAAGATATCAAACTGATTAGCAGGAGATTTTAGATGAAAAGGACAAGAACTGTTACATCATAAAAAATACTTTCTTGGGAAAGACGGAACAACAAAATGGAGGAAACATAATCTCAAGCAAGGAATGTTGGAACTGTGCAAAAATTGTTACCTTACCTGTCAAATGCTCGTCAAACGAGCGATCCATTAGATATATGGTCTTTGTTTTTTGATGAAATGTTGAACAAATAGTCCATTACACAAATGAATACATTAGATTAAAAAATGATCCTACTTGGACAGCCAAAGAAAGATATAATTGAGATCAAAGCCCTTATTGGGTTTTTATATATCAGGGCAAACAAAACAGTCATATGAATGCATAAATTGTTCAGAACCAATGGACTCTCAAATGGATATATCCAACAATGGATTTAGATTTCTTTAAATATCCGTTTAGATGACAAGACAACGAGAGAAGAACGACAAAAACAGATAAATTAGCTGCAGTAAAGAGTTTTTCGATAGGTTTACTGCGAATGTGACATATAAGGCCGATCCTGGACCAGTTCAAGGTCACCCATGTAAATCTTATGATTTATTTCAAGGTCAAGTGAGTTTTCTCGTTATGCCAGAACGCGCTCCACGTCTCAAGCATGCTTGTGGTGATTTAAATTTTTGAGTCACTCGTCTGGTGGTGAAATCGGAAGCTTTTAGCTCTTTCAAGGTCGAACTAAGGGAGATTTAAAATGTATTGGTCAAGGTCAAAGCTAAAAGTTGCAAGGTAATCATAAATCAAAAATAGTTTTGAAGGTCAAAGGTTATTGACTTTGGTGTCATATTTCTTAGAAATATAAAAGGTCAAGGTGAAAAGCTAAAAAAAGTTGCATTCCAAGAAAGCACGCCACTATCCCCACTAGTCCGCTAGCTCAAGTTCAATGGACCCACGTCTCACTCCATTAGGTGATTCAAGTAAGGGTGCTACTAGTCCACTAGCTCAGCTTCCGTTTTTCAAGAAATCCTCCTCAAGTCTTCCATCTTTCTTGGAAAACATCATGGGGAGATTAATACTGGGAGGAAGAAGAAGAACTGTCTAGTATCGTAGATGATTCCCATAATGAACCCATCTCGAAGAATTTCTCGAGCAGTACAATGAATTGCCGCGTATATATGTTGAACGTATTTTGAAGAATGTTGAAGGTGATATTGATCATACGTATGGAGTCCACTATGATACCAAAACTGATAAATGGACAATTGGTAATACACCCATCACAATTAAAGGAGACGATATAATTATTAAAGGTGTCACGTATAAAGGGACTCCAGGATTATATGATCTGCTTATTATGAATGAACCCGACTTAAGTCTAGTAAAGTCAACAGATAGAAAAAAATATAGAACTATTTTAGAGGCTACGAATGTAGTAAGGCGAGATTATGACATAAGTGCACAGATTCGAGGAAGCCGCAGCAAAAAGTATACACAAATAATCAAACCCTTGCTGTCATCATCACCCACCACAACCAAGGGAGGAGGTGGAGCTATATTTTTTAAGGAATTAACAAACAGACCCATTGAATATAAATATTGGAATGATATACATGAACTAATTCGTGATCTGGAAGTATTGTGGGCAGAAAAATTAGCGGGAAACACAGGTGTTGTAAATGACATAATATCAATTGTAGAAGAACTATATGAAGATGGATACATTGAAAAACCGAACAACCGCTTTTTAAACAATATAAATGAGAATGCATTGATGTCGACATGTCACAACTAAAATGCCCTTGACAAATTTGGACGTTCATATGTCCAGTATCAATTAAAGAAACTAGCCCTCAGTTTAAACAGATTGATGCTAATCAATTTGATATTGAGAATAAGAGACTCAGCAATGTGGCCAATCCCATAGATCCTCAAGATGTCATCACTAGGCAATATTATGTATCAACAAGGTTCGATTTGGATGGAAATCGTTTGACACAGTTGGGTGACCCTGAAGAAGATGGTGATGCTATAAATAAAGGATACCTTGATTTCTGTTTACAAGCAGTTCGGAACACTTTCAAAGGAAACGCCAACGCTTATCTAGCGCTGGAGGAAAACTACATCAACTTAAAGAAATTGTGATAAATTAGCACCATGTCCAAATTACAACTCGTCAACGAATTGCACAAACCTGCACGAAAAATTTTAAACGAAGGCGAACAATAATTAGAGGTTTTGATGATCTTTGGCAAGCAGATTTAGCTGAATTTAACACATATGCCAAACAAAATAAGGGTTATAAGTATATATTAGTGGTCATCGACTGTTTTTCGAAATACTTATGGACTAAAGGATTAAAAACGAAAACAGGTCAAGAAGTTACCAAGGCCGTGCAAACAATCTTGAAAAAGGTCGGAAACCTACCAATTTGCAGACAGATGCAGGAAAAGAATTCTACAATGCGCATTTTACTAAACTAATGCATCGTTATGGAGTCAATCATTACTCTACCTATAGCACAAAGAAGGCTGCAATTGCTGAACGTGTTATCAGAACCATTAAAGGTGCTCTATATAAGTCATTCAGCCTGCAAGGTAAATATAAATGGATTGATACAATTGATACCATAACGATGGATTATAACAATCGTAAGCATAGAACTATTAGAATGAAGCCCAAAGATGTTGGTAATCATACAAAGCTAGAGGCTTACACTAACATAAAAATATTCGATGGAATCGATATTCTGTGGGTGACATAGTACGAATCAGTAAATTTAAAATATTTTCGCCAAAGGATACACCCAATTGGTCTAGTGAACTATTTAAGATTGTGAAAGTTTGCATTACTAACCCCACTACGTACATGCTTGAAGACATGAAGGAAATCCTGTACTGGGAGGGTTTTATGAACATGAATTACAAAAACAAAGTATCCGATGTATATCTAGTAGAAAAGTGCTTCGCTCCAAGAATAATAAGTTATTCGTAAAATGGTGGGGATTGGATGAAAGATCATGGATCAATAAGGATGATATTGTTTTATAACATTTAACCTGTACTTTGTGAAACAAATTACTTATATTAGTTATATATATATAGTTTGTAGAAAAGGATGTAGCTCTTAGATGAAATAAACACACACAAAAATAATAGTATTTTATTTTTAAATATTACATTTATTTTTAAAATTTCATTATCTTATAAAGTGAACCTAAAGTACTTATATAATCACTTAAATTACTGGATGGCCATATACCCGAATCTGGCCACACCTCCATCCCAAACAGGAATTTGAATTTGTTTCACCTTTATTGATGTTGTCTAGTATCCAGTAATAAATTTTGTGGTGCTCATCGTTTTCCCACGGTTGAAACTTATAGTTGATATTTTGTTCTAATAATATTTCAATCAAAATATCGAGGCACTTGTAGTTAGCATAATATGTCGATTCTCAATACATTCAGTTATAATAAATACAGTGTCCTTGTAAGCAATATTTTCTAACGTAGATTTAACATTTGTTGAATCATGAACCCTTAATAAATCATATAGATACATTTTAAGCGGTATGTCACCAAGTACACTCATATCGTCTAAGATCCTATCTACTTTATCAAAAGTTAATGAATTGTAGCCTTTATCGGTACACAATTTCATAAAACTTTTAATGGTATCGTCTAATTTAATTTTTTATCAAATAATGTCTAATAATAATTTCATTTGCACACTTTGAGTTTATAGCACACCAGTAAAACACTCATCGGGAATAACAATATTTTGTAATATATTCAGTATAAATGTATAGTTTTCAGGAGAGGTCAAAGAACGCTTCAGGTACTTTTTGTATATTTGATCACTACTGCACTGCAGCTCTTCCTGCAAGTTGACTTGAAGACTGCTCATTGTTTACTGAAAGTTATACCCCATGGTCTAGTATCAGTGAAATCAAAATTTACTAAGCGTTTATCGTCATAAGGATTGAGTATGACTTTATTTTGTTTAATGGTAAACACATCATGTTTCTTTGACCTTATGAGATGTTGATAGCGCCTTATTACGCTACCTCAAACAGGACCTGTTTATAATCATTAATCGTGATCTGCCTCACGCTTGCTTGCGTAGAACCCTTTGATTTTTTTACAACCTTTTCATCAACCGTGTAAGCATACATTTTTGCACGAAGTCCTACAAATTCAACCATAATTTCGCCATGGTTTTCATCTTTCATTAAGCCGGGGACCTTTTTGTTTACTAATGGAGTCCAAAGATGTTGTCGGACTATAATCAGATGTATCGAATTTATCAATGTCCTCTTTAATACATTGATAGATATCGGGAACCGAAAAGGCGTATATGAGACTATCCGTATCCGTGTACAAGAGCTTAGCATTATTATGGAACTTGGGTAGCGTGTAGCCGTAATGAAAATATATAAAAAGTTTTTGAAACGTCTAAAACACTGAATCCTGCATATATAGGTTTATTGAAATATACTTCAAGCTTATTCATTTGAATGATAAGCATATCATTGTCAAATATTGTACAACTATGAAAATTTGGTTTTGATATGTAAGCACGAGCACCATAGCGACCCTCCCATTTCGTTACTAGCCGTATGTCCTTATGTTTACGTACATTTTCCATCAGCTTCCGAAAACACTATTAATCATTAATTTATAGAAATTTTTATCGAATTCATTTTGAGATTGCTGACGCATGGCTGTATTTAAATCTTATATATTTTTAACCACGGAGACTGTTTAAAACGTAATATACGGTGTACTTTTACCAACTTCAATCCATATTTTAAATATACTTTTAAATTTCTGTAATGAATTACATAATTACGTTTTGGATACAAGGTAAGCAGTAATTTTTTCATTTTGGAATCAGACGCGGGTGGAACCATATGTTCGGTGCAGCGGTAGATCACTGTGACTCTCATGTAATTCTATAGGATAGTCTAAATCACACTCGACTATATAACCAATTTCCGAATCATCAGGATGGTTTATTACATCTAAAGTTTCAAAATTAGCTTCATCAACAAAAGAAAAATCGCCAAATGGTAGAAATTCTGACATGGTGGCTCCATATAAATTATTCACGTCGTAGTACATTAAATACACACTTTCAGAGGTAGGATCAAATTTTTCCTCCATGTACTTATTGTTAGCTTTAGCATACCGATTTGAACATTGAGCTACACCACCTCTAATCCTCTTTCAATAAACATTAACATATCAATGTCTGTAAATAATTCTAACTTTACTTGTGTAATTTTAAGCATAGCATCGAATGCTAAACCGGGAGCTGTATAATAGTGCAGAGGATCAAGCTCGTAAGTACTTATACAAGTTTGCCGAAAGTTCTCGAAAATATCCGCTAAAAGTAGAACGTCTGTTTTAGATACAAATCGAGTATTCCCTAACGATTTAATACTAAATTTGTTCCAAACGTTAACCGCATGCTCAAAACTCTCATCACTGATTCCCTCATTATTAAGATGACTGAAAAATGCTTCTTTAGGAGGGAGCGTGGTCTCGTTTAATTTCTCCCAGTATCAATATACTCATAAGGAAACACACCTTTGCGAACTAGTAAAGAAAATTCTTCTTCATTGTTACATTTAGCTCGGTAATAACTTTTTACTATTTTCCAAATAGTTTGATAACTTTTCAATACTACTACTCATAAATCTGAAAGAGTCAATAAATCTAAACTTAATTTTACTACCTTCTATTACTTTTGTGAAAGAGATATATCTTTCTTTGTTTATGGGTAGGAGTGAAATCGTACCGGGAATAGTAGCCAATTCTCTAATGACGAAATGGCTATCATAACCTGACAAATTATGAAACACAACCGGTAAGATGAGAGTCTTTATAGTTTAGGTTACAATTCTGATGTGATGCTCCTCGAAATGCTCCGTGAAATGGTTATGGTCTCTGACCTTTATATCATTATCTGTAAATGGTTTTCGCAAATGTGACAAATCGTAGTGCTTTCAAAGTGTTCAACCTGATTGGGAGTTAAAGTACCCATAGGAATTATTTTATTAATGATTTCGGTGCTCCAATGTGCAATACTTTGAAGCTCTTTAACAAACCATTGAATGCAATCATTTCCTCTATAAAGCCTAAATCGAGATAAAGAATCATTGTATGAACACTTTAAGTAGTAAGCAATGCTAAAGGGTATATGTTTGGAATGAAATAGAGTATTACCCCAAGTGATGTTAAATTTGTACACTTTTCTAAAATACTTTCTAAATCCGCATAAATTACAAACGGTGCCTTTTCCTGAAATGCGAAATTTTGAACTGCAGGAACATCTCCGCTTCGGTAGGCATCCTGACTGAACATTGATTAAGTTGATGGCAGAGAGTGAATGTTTTTGTAGAAGGTGATCTGAAGAAAAGTGATTCAAGCATTGATAACAAATAAACTTCTTGTGCCCCTACTGATAGTTGTTTAGAAAAAGAGCTGACATATTTTAATCCACGCGAAATGATAAACAGTATAATTTTTGTATTAATAGCATCAGCAGTAGAACCCGCAGAATGATAATTAGGCGAAAGTACTAAAAGATTTATAGGTTCCTGACACTATTTTCTGATTTACACTTAATACTAGCGGTAATACACCTTTCCCTGAATACAAAACAAATTAATGGAGAGGTTGTTTAATTTTTCAAATTTTTTACATCATCTATTTTAATGGGAAAGGAATTGAACCATAATTCAAAACATCTCTAAAATGAGGATAACTGTAAACTCTATCTGAATGAAGTTGCACTGGGTATAATGCCGAAACAACGGCCCACAGGAAGCAGTACTCGTCATCGTTCTTAACATTCACTACCGCATGCTTTACTGCTATGAAGTAAGGAACTTTAACGTAAGTCGAAAGGCCACTCTAAATGGAGTATAGCTATTAATATTCACCTTTAAATGTAAAACTTCATGTAATGCCCAACCAGAATCCCTTTCGGAAAACTCCTCTAATTTTTTGTAATTTGTAATAAACGTTATTGTTATACCACTCACGCAAATTGGTGGTAATATCGATGACATAATTTTTATGGCAAATGTCTTCAACTCAATAACATGATTTTGAGGTTGCATGAAATTGCAGACTAAAATGACATTGACCTTTAGCATCGTTTGTCTTAGCATTACTTTAACCTTTCGCGCAAAACTATTGTATGCATTTTGTAAAAAATAAGAGGGTCCTTGATGTTTGCTATATTGACTATAATTCCAGTAAGTAACCTACCATTGAAACATGAATCTAGAGAGTACCAACTTAATTTGCGTGTACGCTTTTAGTAACATTTCCACTACCTGTTTTCTCTGAAGCGCTCTTTAACTGTTTAACTCTTATAAGATAACACTTTAGCAATGATAAATTACTTTCGAGTTTAAGCAAATTTTCGCATGTCTCTAAATAAATTTTATTTTGAATTATATCTCGCAATAGCTTAATATTAGTGTTAATTATACGGATGTGCTTACAAATTCATTTTGGGTTTTCAACAATGGAATAATATTTTGTTAAATTAACAATATCACTACTGTTGGGTATACCGTACTCATAGTTACCTTCAAAACTGTATCCAACACTGCAAGAAAATATGAAGCACACGATTATATAGTAATGGAAACAAATATTATATTTATTTGATATGTAAAAATTAAAATTTAAGTAACTATAGAAGTACTTTAGGTATACAATTGCAATTCTAGTCGAGTGCAATATACTGACTGGTACAAAACTGCTCTTATCTCCTTATATAGTAATATAAACCCAGCATTCAAGGTCAAAACTGCTTATAACTTGTTGCAAGAGCTTCAGTGCATAGATTGCATTTTGTAGCGTTTACTGGGAACATATATTAACCTTGACATCAATACTGTTCTCATGACTCATGCTGCATCACCTTTGCTTGCTCAGGTCATTGTACTAACCACTTCCACTTGTTATCAATTTTGTTAACGTTAACAGATCTATGTGTATATAACGTTAAAGTTTTAATTGAATACTCATTAATTATTCACCATTAGTAATGGCTTCATCCAGTAAACGATCTAAACTTTCACTAAAAGACAGGCAAAACCTTGTATTTTACATGATGTTTTGGTGCGCCCATCAAATAACACCGCACAACTAGCACCCTTCAAAGAGACCATCCCCATCATAAATAACATGACGCAACCAGCACCCTTCGAAGAGAGCATCCCATCATCTCCATCAGGATAGTGATGTAGAGGATGAATTTTCGAAGTATTTCGAGAGGTATGTACAATTTAATTAATTAATATTATAGTTTCCTTTCATTAATTCATAGAGAATTTTTAGTACAAATAAAATTATTCATTTTTTCAGCATAACACCAGCAACCACGGTTATAGCAACACCCCACAACCACCACCGTTGCGAAACCTGCAATATGGAGGAAAAATTTGACTCTTATAGAAGGGCATCTCACACAGCAGGATTATGAGCACGATCCACCGACCCTTCAAGCCTTTAGGAAACAAGTATTCGGTGGTTGCGAAAGCTTCACAATGACTATTTGAATAGTGAGGTGGTGGGGTGAGGAAAAACTGGATAAAGAACTGAAGGAGGCTAATCAATATTTAGTGTGTGGCAAAATATACTAAAGACTGAAAATATATGTTACGTTGGAAGGATGGATGTGTGATGTTTTTGTGGAATTTATTGTATCTTTTCATTATACAAAATAAATGTAAATTGTTTTTATATTTTTATTATTTTTCATGAATTATTCATTATCCAAAAAATTTTACTACAGCTAAAAATTTGAGTGATAGTCAAGTTGCGCTAGAAAAGTGAAATTAAAACATCTGGAAGTCTGACTTACTCATGCATAAATTTCTGCATCAAAGTAAAGCAGTCCTTTTTGCAAATTTTAATTGCATGCTGCGTTACAAATTTTAACTTATAATAAGTTAAGGAAATAATTGAATCCTTGAGTAAGTGCTGAATACAAAATGTTAATTTCAATTAATTTTGTAATTATAGGAAATAATAACTTAAAAATACACTAAGAAGGTTATTGCAAAATATCATATATAAGCATATATAAAGCATATAAAGCATATAAAGAAAGTGTGAAAATATAATACAGTTAAAAGAAAGCTTGCGTTAAATAAAAGTTAAAACAGTTCTCAAATGCATGTAAATCTGAAAACTTTACAGCATGTATTTATGCAACACAAATGACACAATTGCATTCATATATATTTTACAAATCCTGTTTAAAAGTTGTAATGTAAATTGATGACATAGAAATAGAATGTTCGCTAAATGCTTTCACAGCAAAAACTGCGTTCATTATCCTACAATGATTATTAACGCTGCACCGAAAATTACAAGTCATGTTTTAAGTGTTGTTTTAAAATTGAATTTGGTAATTTAAAGAGCATTTAGATACATTAAATGGATAAATGGCATGCATATGTTTCTTCTGAGCTTACGTAAGTACAAAAGGTGTGTTTTAAGTGCTTTTTGTTGTTTCAAATGGAATTGGGCATAGTATTTTATTTTTAAATATTACATTTATTTTTAAAATTTCATTATCTTATAAAGTGAACCTAAAGTACTTATATAATCACTTAAATTACTGGATGGCCATATACCCGAATCTGGCCCACACCTCCATCCCAAACAGGAATTTGAATTTGTTTCACCTTTATTGATGTTGTCTAGTATCCAGTAATAAATTTTGTGGTGCTCATCGTTTTCCCACGGTTGAAACTTATAGTTGATATTTTGTTCTAATAATATTTCAATCAAAATATCGAGGCACTTGTAGTTAGCATAATATGTCGATTTCTCAATACATTCAGTTATAATAAATACAGTGTCCTTGTAAGCAATATTTTCTAACGTAGATTTAACATTTGTTGAATCATGAACCCTTAATAAATCATATAGATACATTTTAAGCGGTATGTCACCAAGTACACTCATATCGTCTAAGATCCTATCTACTTTATCAAAAGTTAATGAATTGTAGCCTTTATCGGTACACAATTTCATAAAACTTTTAATGGTATCGTCTAATTTAATTTTTTATCAAATAATGTCCTAATAATAATTTCATTTGCACACTTTGAGTTTATAGCACACCAGTAAAACACTCATCGGGAATAACAATATTTTGTAATATATTCAGTATAAATGTATAGTTTTCAGGAGAGGTCAAAGAACGCTTCAGGTACTTTTGTATATTTGATCACTACTGCACTGCAGCTCTTCCTGCAAGTTGACTTGAAGACTGCTCATTGTTTACTGAAAGTTATACCCCATGGTCTAGTATCAGTGAAATCAAAATTTACTAAGCGTTTATCGTCATAAGGATTGAGTATGACTTTATTTTGTTTAATGGTAAACACATCATGTTTCTTTGACCTTATGAGATGTTGATAGCGCCTTATTACGCTATCTCAAGCAGGACCTGTTTATAATCATTAATCGTGATCTGCCTCACGCTTGCTTGCGTAGAACCCTTTGATTTTTACAACCTTTTCATCAACCGTGTAAGCATACATTTTTGCACGAAGTCCTACAAATTCAACCATAATTTCGCCATGGTTTTCATCTTTCATTAAGCCGGGGACCTTTTGTTTACTAATGGGAGTCCAAAGATGTTGTCGGGACTATAATCAGATGTATCGAATTTATCAATGTCCTCTTTAATACATTGATAGATATCGGGAACCGAAAAGGCGTATATGAGACTATCCGTATCCGTGTACAAGAGCTTAGCATTATTATGGAACTTGGGTAGCGTGTAGCCGTAATGAAAATTATATAAAAAGTTTTGAAACGTCTAAAACACTGAATCCCGCATATATAGGTTTATTGAAATATACTTCAAGCTTATTCATTTGAATGATAAGCATATCATTGTCAAATATTGTACAACTATGAAAATTTGGTTTTGATATGTAAGCACGAGCACCATAGCGACCCTCCCATTTCGTTACTAGCCGTATGTCCTTATGTTTACGTACATTTTCCATCAGCTTCCCAAAACACTATTAATCATTAATTTATAGAAATTTTTATCGAATTCATTTTGAGATTGCTGACGCATGGCTGTATTTAAATCTATATATTTTTTAACCACGGAGACTGTTTAAAACGTAATATACGGTGTACTTTTACCAACTTCAATCCATATTTTAAATATACTTTTAAATTTCTGTAATGAATTACATAATTACGTTTTGGATACAAGGTAAGCATAATTTTTCATTTTGGAATCAGACGGGTGGAACCATATGTTCGGGTTGCGGTAGATCACTATGACTCTCATGTAATTCTATAGGATAGTCTAAATCACACTCGACTATATAACCAATTTCCGAATCATCAGGATGGTTTATTACATCTAAAGTTTCAAAATTAGCTTCATCAACAAAAGAAAAATCGCCAAATGGTAGAAATTCTGACATGGTGGCTCCATATAAATTATTCACGTCGTAGTACATTAAATACACACTTTCAGAGGTAGGATCAAATTTTTCCTCCATGTACTTATTGTTAGCTTTAGCATACCGATTTGAACATTGAGCTACACCACCTCTAATCCCTCTTTCAATAAACATTAACATATCAATGTCTGTAAATAATTCTAACTTTACTTGTGTAATTTTAAGCATAGCATCGAATGCTAAACCGGGAGCTGTATAATAGTGCAGAGGATCAAGCTCGTAAGTACTTATACAAGTTTGCCGAAAGTTCTCGAAAATATCCGCTAAAAGTAGAACGTCTGTTTTAGATACAAATCCGAGTATTCCCTAACGATTTAATACTAAATTTGTTCCAAACGTTAACCGCATGCTCAAAACTCTCATCACTGATTCCTCATTATTAAGATGACTGAAAAATGCTTCTTTAGGAGGAGCGTGGTCTCGTTTAATTTCTCCCAGTATCAATATACTCATAAGGAAACACACCTTTGCGAACTAGTAAAGAAAATTCTTCTTCATTGTTACATTTAGCTCGGTAATAACTTTTTACTATTTTCCAAATAGTTTGATAACTTTTCAATACTACTACTCATAAATCTGAAAGAGTCAATAAATCTAAACTTAATTTTACTACCTTCTATTACTTTTGTGAAAGAGATATATCTTTCTTTGTTTATGGGTAGGAGTGAAATCGTACCGGGAATAGTAGCCAATTCTCTAATGACGAAATGGCTATCATAACCTGACAAATTATGAAACACAACCGGTAAGATGTGAGAGTCTTTATAGTTTAGGTTACAATTCTGATGTGATGCTCCTCGAAATGCTCCTGAAATGGTTATGGTCTCTGACCTTTATATCATTATCTGTAAATGGTTTTTCGCAAATGTGACAGATCGTAGTGCTTTCAAAGTGTTCAACCTGATTGGGAGTTAAAGTACCCATAGGAATTATTTTATTAATGATTTCGGTGCTCCAATGTGCAATACTTTGAAGCTCTTTAACAAACCATTGAATGCAATCATTTCCTCTATAAAGCCTAAATCGAGATAAAGAATCATTGTATGAACACTTTAAGTAGTAAGCAATGCTAAAGGGTATATGTTTGGAATGAAATAGAGTATTACCCCAAGTGATGTTAAATTTGTACACTTTTCTAAAATACTTTCTAAATCCGCATAAATTACAAACGGTGCCTTTTCCTGAAATGCGAAATTTTTGAACTGCAGGAACATCTCCGCTTCGGTAGGCATCCTGACTGAACATTGATTAAGTTGATGGCAGAGAGTGACATGTTTTTGTAGAAGGTGATCTGAAGAAAAGTGATTCAAGCATTGATAACAAATAAACTTCTTGTGCCCCTACTCGATAGTTGTTTAGAAAAAGAGCTGACATATTTTTAATCCACGCGAAATGATAAACAGTATAATTTTTGTATTAATAGCATCAGCAGTAGAACCCGCAGAATGATAATTAGGCGAAAGTACTAAAAGATTTATAGGTTCCTGACACTATTTTCTTGATTTACACTTAATACTAGCGGTAATACACCTTTCCCTGAATACAAAACAAATTAATGGAGAGGTTGTTTAATTTTTCAAATTTTTTACATCATCTATTTTAATGGGAAAGGAAATTGAACCATAATTCAAAACATCTCTAAAATGAGGATAACTGTAAACTCTATCTGAATGAAGTTGCACTGGGTATAATGCCGAAACAACGGCCCACAGGAAGCAGTACTCGTCATCGTTCTTAACATTCACTACCGCATGCTTTACTGCTATGAAGTAAGGAACTTTAACGTAAGTCGAAAGGCCACCTCTAAATGGAGTATAGCTATTAATATTCACCTTTAAATGTAAAACTTCATGTAATGCCCAACCAGAATCCTTTCGGAAAACTCCTCTAACTTTTTGTAATTTGTAATAAACGTTATTGTTATACCACTCACGCAAATTGGTGGTAATATCGATGACATAATTTTTATGGCAAATGTCTTCAACTCAATAACATGATTTTGAGGTTGCATGAAATTGCAGACTAAAATGACATTGACCTTTAGCATCGTTTGTCTTAGCATTACTTTAACCTTTCGCGCAAAACTATTGTATGCATTTTGTAAAAAATAAGAGGGTCCTTGATGTTTGCTATATTGACTATAATTCCAGTAAGTAACCTACCATTAAACATGAATCTAGAGAGTACCAACTTAATTTGCGTGTACGCTTTTTAGTAACATTTCCACTACCTGTTTTCTCTGAAGCGCTCTTTAACTGTTTAACTCTTATAAGATAACACTTTAGCAATGATAAATTACTTTCGAGTTTAAGCAAATTTTCGCATGTCTCTAAATAAATTTTATTTTGAATTATATCTCGCAATAGCTTAATATTAGTGTTAATTATACGGATGTGCCTACAAATTCATTTTGGGTTTTCAACAATGGAATAATATTTCTTGTTAAATTAACAATATCACTACTGTTGGGTATACCGTTACTCATAGTTACCTTCAAAACTGTATCCAACACTGCAAGAAAATATGAAGCACACGATTATATAGTAATGGAAACAAATATTATATTTATTTGATATGTAAAATTAAAATTTAAGTAACTATAGAAGTACTTTAGGTATACAATTGCAATTCTAGTCGTGAGTGCAATATACTGACTGGTACAAAACTGCTCTTTATCTCCTTATATAGTAATATAAACCTAGCATTCAAGGTCAAAACTGCTTATAACTTGTTGCAAGAGCTTCAGTGTGCATAGATTGCATTTTGTAGCGTTTACTGGGAACATATATTAACCTTGACATCAATACTGTTCTCATGACTCATGCTGCATCACCTTTGCTTGCTCAGGTCATTGTACTAACCACTTCCACTTGTTATCAATTTTGTTAACGTTAACAGATCTATGTGTATATAACGTTAAAGTTTTAATTGAATACTCATTAATTATTCACCATTAGTAATGGCTTCATCCAGTAAACGATCTAAACTTTCACTAAAAGACAGGCAAAACCTTGTATTTTACATGATGTTTTGGTGCGCCCATCAAATAACACCGCACAACTAGCACCCTTCAAAGAGACCATCCCCATCATAAATAACATGACGCAACCAGCACCCTTCGAAGAGACATCCCCATCATCTCCATCAGGGATAGTGATGTAGAGGATGAATTTTCGAAGTATTTCGAGAGGTATGTACAATTTTAATTAATTAATATTATAGTTTCCTTTCATTAATTCATAGAGAATTTTTAGTACAAATAAAATTATTCATTTTTTCAGCATAACACCAGCAACCACGGTTATAGCAACACCCCACAACCACCACCGTTGCGAAACCTGCAATATGGAGGAAAAATTTGACTCTTATAGAAGGGCATCTCACACAGCAGGATTATGAGCACGATCCACCGACCCTTCAAGCCTTTAGGGAAACAAGTATTCGGTGGTTGCGAAAGCTTCACAATGACTATTTGAATAGTGAGGTGGTGGGGTGGAGCGAGCGGAAAAACTGGATAAAGAACTGAAGGAGGCTAATCAATATTTAGAGTGTGTCGGCAAAATATACTAAAGACTGAAAATATATTGCTTACGTTGGAAGGATGGATGTGTGATGTTTTTGTGGAATTTATTGTATCTTTTCATTATACAAAATAAATGTAAATTGTTTTTATATTTTTATTATTTTTCATGAATTATCCCATTATCCAAAAATTTTACTACAGCTAAAAAATTTGAGTGATAGTCCAAGTTGCGCTAGAAAAGTGAAATTAAAAACATCTGAAGTCTGACTTACTCATGCATAAATTTCTGCATCAAAGTAAAGCAGTCCTTTTGCAAATTTTAATTGCATGCTGCGTTACAAATTTTTAACTTATAATAAGTTAAGGAAATAATTGAATCCTTGAGTAAGTGCTGAATACAAAATGTTAATTTCAATTAATTTTGTAATTATAGGAAATAATAACTTAAAAATACACTAAGAAGGTTATTGCAAAATATCATATATAAAGCATATATAAAGCATATAAAGCATATAAAGAAAGTGTGAAAATATAATACAGTTAAAAGAAAGCTTGCGTTAAATAAAAGTTAAAACAGTTCTCAAATGCATGTAAATCTGAAAACTTTACAGCATGTATTTATGCAACACAAATGACACAATTGCATTCATATATATTTTACAAATCCTGTTTAAAAGTTGTAATGTAAATTGATGACATAGAAATAGAATGTTCGCTAAATGCTTTCACAGCAAAAACTGCGTTCATTATCCTACAATGATTATTAACGCTGCACCGAAAATTACAAGTCATGTTTTAAGTGTTGTTTTAAAATTGAATTTGGTAATTTAAAGAGCATTTAGATACATTAAATGGATAAATGGCATGCATATGTTTCTTCTGAGCTTACGTAAGTACAAAAGGTGTGTTTTAAGTGCTTTTGTTGTTTCAAAATGGAATTGGGCATAGTATTTTATTTTTAAATATTACATTTATTTTTAAAATTTCATTATCTTATAAAGTGAACCTAAAGTACTTATATAATCACTTAAATTACTGGATGGCATATACGAATCTGGCCCACACTCCATCCCAAACAGGAATTTGAATTTGTTTCACCTTTATTGATGTTGTCTAGTATCCAGTAATAAATTTTGTGGTGCTCATCGTTTTACGGTTGAAACTTATAGTTGATATTTTGTTCTAATAATATTTCAATCAAAATATCGAGGCACTTGTAGTTAGCATAATATGTCGATTTCTCAATACATTCAGTTATAATAAATACAGTGTCCTTGTAAGCAATATTTTCTAACGTAGATTTAACATTTGTTGAATCATGAACCCTTAATAAATCATATAGATACATTTTAAGCGGTATGTCACCAAGTACACTCATATCGTCTAAGATCCTATCTACTTTATCAAAGTTAATGAATTGTAGCCTTTATCGGTACACAATTTCATAAAACTTTTAATGGTATCGTCTAATTTAATTTTTTATCAAATAATGTCCTAATAATAATTTCATTTGCACACTTTGAGTTTATAGCACACCAGTAAAACACTCATCGGGAATAACAATATTTTGTAATATATTCAGTATAAATGTATAGTTTTCAGGAGAGGTCAAAGAACGCTTCAGGTACTTTTTGTATATTTGATCACTACTGCACTGCAGCTCTTCCTGCAAGTTGTTTCAAAATGGAATTGGGCAATTTAAGTGTAATTTTTCATATTTTGGAAAAATTATTACATCAAATGATAGATTACCACTTCTACAACACAACTGCGTTGAAAAAAATTTTTTTCTCGGAATTAGACGAAAATTTAAATTTTTAAGAGCGCATTTTCTAGGACTTTACTAACCTTCCCACATCCTCCTACACCCTGCCCCGGAGGACGTCCTCGTCGACTCGTTTTTATCTCTTTCCATAGATATGTACATACATCTTTTCTTACATCACACACTTTCAAACATACATCACTTTCGTAGTTCAAGTACATGTCTATCGTTTACACAACAATAATTGCAATTATGCATTCCATTCTAGTACAGTACTTGAATATCATATTACAAACCATACTTATAATACTACATGGATGCATTTTTGCAATTGCATGCTTTTACTCATTACGAGTACAATCCATTTAAGTTGAATTGTAATTATGTATATATATGTAAGATGTCTAAAGATTCATTGTGAGCGTTATTATTACTTTATTTCTTGTAAAATCGTTAAAATCTATTTTAGAAAAAACCGTATTACAAATAGTTTACAAATTAGTTACACTATTATTTTATTTTATCATATTTCATATTGGTGCTTGATTTATTTGGGGAAAAATGCATTCTAATAGTAAAGAGGACCTTCAATTTTTTTCCTAATTTTTTAGTTCTATCTTTGGCGCTCTTACTTATTGGATATATATACGGAAATTCAGAATTTTTGGGTAAAGGATTATCGAGTTGTGATTTATTAACAATTTCAGTAGTACTTTCATTGCTAACATGAATTGTTCCATCACATTTTTTATCACATTTTTTTGTGTTTTCAAATTTTGGAAACTGCTATAATTGGCGCTCTTACTTATTGGGTATATATACGAAAATTCAGAATTTTGGGTAAAGGATTATCGAGTTGTGATTTATTAAGCAATTTCAGTAGTACTTTAATTGCTAACATGAATTGTTTCATCACATTTTTTATCACATTTTTTTTTGTGTTTTCAAATTTTGGAAACTGCTATAATTGCGCTCTTACTTATTGGGTATATATACGAAAATTCAGAATTTTTGGGTAAAGGATTATCGAGTTGTGATTTATTAAGCGATTAACAACGTTCAATTACATATCAAAACTACAAACTTTATCATTAATCATTGAAAATTTTTTTCACATTTTTTAGTTTTGAGAATTTTGGACTGCTACCTATTGCGCTCTTACTTGTTTAGTATACATACCAAAAATTGGAATTTTGGGTAAAGGATTAGTGATTTATAAATAAATATAAATATATATAGCTTTATGTGTCATTTCTTCCTACATAATTTGTATAATTTAAGTCATGATAAGAAACTCGTTTAATATATATATATCTATATAATTCAATTAAAACCAAACAGAAATTTCACTTTTTCTTTCTTCTATGCCTACACACACACACTTTATTTTTTCAAATGAAGTGCCTTTTCCTTATGCAATATAACATACATGTAATTACTTATTTACTAAAGCACCTTTTCATGGCACATTCACTGAAGTTGCATCATTTTCTTTTTAGCTCATACAGCTCTAAATCTACCCTCAATTTTTTATTTCCTTGATTAACACCTCGAGCCTTTTCTTTCTCTCATCAATACTTAATAATTCTTTCTTTCTTTCTCTCCTTATCAATCTTATTACTTTCACCATTTCTAGCAATGAAAAGTTTACTGAATCATGCAATCACGGAGAAGCCTTTTATTATAAACATGCATCCTTTCAAAACTGCTAACCTCCTCAAAAACTTTCAGATTTCTAAGAATGATTACCTTGCAACTTCTATTTTAGCTTTTCACCTTGACCTTTTATATTTCTAAGAAACCACCGTAAGTCAATAACCTTTGACCTTCAAAACTATTTTTGATTTATGATTACCTTGCAACTTTTAGCTTTGACCTTGACCAACTACATTTTAAATCTCCCGCTTAAAGTTCGACCTTGAAAGAGCTCCAAAGCTTCCGATTTCACCACCAGAGGGCGAGTGACTCAAAATTTAAATCCCCACCACAAGCATGCTTGAGACGTGGAGCGCGTTCTGGCATAACGAGAAAACTCACTTGACCTTGAAATAAATCCCCATAAGATTTACATGGGTGACCTTGAACTGGTCCAGGATCGGCCTTATATGTCTACTAATTTACCAAAATATTATTCAACGTCGCAATACACAACTGTGGACGAAATGCTTCCAAGTTTCCGAGGAAGATGCGGATTCCGAGTGTATATGCCCAATAAGCCTCGAAAATATGGCATAAAAATATATGCGTTAGTAGATGCTAGTATGTTTTATACTACTTCCATGAAAATATATGTAGGAAAGCAAGCTGAAGGTCCATATCGAGTTGATACGTCAAATATGGCTTTAGTTCGCGTCTTTGCCGACCCATATGGGGCACGAGAAGAAACGTCACAATGGATAATTTTTACGAGTATGGAATTGGCAAATAAACTTTTGAAAGACCATCAACTCACTATAATAGGGACGCTTAGAAAGAATAAAAAGCAAATTCCGCCAGCCTTTGTAAACCTGAAGAGACCAGAGCGTACAAGCATGTTTGCATACCAAGAACAAGCAACTCTTGTTTCCTATATTCCAAGGCCCAACAAAAACGTACTGCTTCTATCAACGATGCATTTATCCGATACGATCGATGACCTGACAGGAAAATCAGAAATTATAATGGACTACAGCAGACCCAAATGTGGGGTGGACGT
The DNA here is from genome assembly GCA_036346205.1 of Vesta saturnalis. NCBI lineage: Eukaryota > Metazoa > Arthropoda > Insecta > Coleoptera > Lampyridae > Vesta > Vesta saturnalis. The sequence goes on along the minus strand of JARFJB010000936.1, from coordinate 11,394 downwards.
AGTTGACAAGCTTTGTGAAACCTACGACTGTGCTAGATCAACACGTCGTTGGCCGATGGTTCTATTTTATTCCGCAATGAATGTAGCAGCTATCAACTCGTATGTTATTTATAAAGGTAACAATACTGAAGGCCAAAAGATGCCTAGAGTTGATTTTCTGGAGAAATTTGGATATGATTTAGTAAACGAACATCAAAGGCGGCGAAGTGTCCAAGAAAATATTCCGCGAACTATTCGACTAAGATTACGAGAAGTTTGCAACCTAAACATCGCAGAACAACAACCAGTAGCAAGCACTTACGGACGATGTCACTATTGCTCAAGTAAGAAGAACAGAAAAACTCGATACTCTTGTTGCAAATGTTATAAATTTATGTGTTTAGAACATTTAACTCCTATCTGTACCGAATGTAGCAATATAACCGAAGATTAACAAGCTTCAGACAGCATTGTTTTTTAGAATGTATTTTTAATTATATTACTGTTTTTTTGTAAGGTTAAGGCACATAATATTCAACTTTTAAAATAGCAATGGCAAGTCATTATTTTTAATATTTTTTCGGGTTGATTTGTTATTCCTTGTTTTTGAAAATGAAATATTTTAGTTTTTTCTTGCTGTATCTTTATATTTCACTTTGTCTAAGGTAAAATACGAGATTCTTGTTTATTACAACTTGTTTTATTGATATCCCATTCACAATAATATTGTTGATTTAATACAGGCATGATTTTCCACTGTTTCTTAACATCGGTCTCAGTGACCCATGTTAGCATTGTTGTCATTTTCATTTATGTTAGTAACCGAGGGCTAGTGATGTCAGTGTTCGGTAAAGGAGCTCGAGGCTTAAATAATTTATAACACTGGCATTTAACGGTTAAGAAGGTGGCATCAAATTGCTTTCGTACAGTACGAAATTAGGCCGATTACAGGTTGTGCGCTTAAAAAAAATGATTGCGTTACACTATCTAATCCACTATAGTACTCTAACAATAAAGGAACAACGTCTGGTTGCGTTTCTGCTTGTTTTTCTGTGTCAAAAATATCATTTAAACGATTAATTAGCGTTTGTCGGACGATTTGTATCTTTGACGCTTTTCTGCAAAGGCCGTGATTAAAAAAATACAGAAAAGTTGATCAAAGAACGAATAGAGAATTACTAAAACGATATAATTGTGAATAACTGTAAATACTTTACGAATCGTTAAAGAAGTGCGCACGTTTCATTAATATAACCCATAACAAATTTCGTGGTGTGTGGACAGCTTGTATATTAAACGAAAGGTGAAAGAATATAAAAGGAAACTATGCAAAAGACACAAAACAAACTGTGTGGCTATTAAAATGTGTTAGACAGACAGAATATAAATTATGTATGTATACTAGTCGCGTAAATAGATCGTTAAATATGAACAGATAACGCTTTTTGTGCTTTTCAAAATAAATATCTTAGAATTTAACTATTACTAATAAAGTAAAAACCTTTAACTTAAATCTACTTATTAACAATTAATATACGAGAATATCAAAAAATGTATAATTTAAAAAATTATGAAGTAACAAGCTGCCAGAACCCGGCTCGAAGGACCAATGTTTAGGTCTATACACGAATTAGTATAAAACTTTTTTTTATACTGAAAACCAGAAAATTTGATGCTCAAATCGAGAAGATTTAAAAAATAGACCTGGGCAGGTATTATAATAAATCGGTCGCATTAAGGACTTACCTTGAATTATACAGAAGCGTCACCTTGTCTATCTGTCGGGTAACTTTTGCTGTCCAGCCACACGTACTAATAATCAAGCTTACACCAGTACGCGGTCACCAGGGGAAATGTCCACAACACACGACATAACACAAAACGATAATGCGGTGATATATACGAAAACTTAGAAAAATGATTTTTTTAAGTACTAACACAAACGTCAAAAAAATATGTGTACTCAAAGCGGTTCAGTCATCCTACTACAACTAATCGAAAAACATGTCCCACGTGTACCGGTGTATCCCCAAGGCGAACTATACACACGGATATAAACATGAGTTATTTGTTAAATTGAATGCATTTAACATGGAAAAGTAATGCAAAGAAAACATTGATACTATAACTAAAATATTAATTTTTGACAACAACAAAAAACATAATTAAAAAAAAATTAATTATACGTAATGAGTGGACGCAACAACTATCAAGTATTACAACTGTTCAAAAAAGAAATCATATCTAGCGATGGGAACGAGCACGCAACGTAACATATCGCCAGGAATAGGATAATATGTATGATGGATATATCAGGTTGAGAGGTAGAGTAATGTACGGGTAAGGAAACAATAGAAATGATACTCGGGATAGAGTGTCGCTGCGTACACATATTCTACCCAGCATTGTATCTCACCCTGCCATGTGCTTTGAGATGGAACCACGGTATTATCCCCAACTGTTTTCGAGAAACTCCGCAGCATGCGCAATGCACTCTCGGGAGAAGATACTGCGTTTTCCACTATATCCCTCACCGGTAATTGAGCAGGTAAGTATTGTATGAGTGCTGCAGGAGTCCTAGATACTGCTATGTTATTTAGCGATCATTCACTATCTATAAAATCAGCAGCGCACACAGGACTGAGGATACGTAGGACTCTACGCTTCAGCAAACTCTGCGATACAAGCAGGGTTCAGGGCAATCTCAGAAATAAGCTCTTTGACCTCTCCTCAAACCGTAGAACTATTGTACGACCACTCTCTCATAATTTCTACGCTAGAAGCAGGGCTAAGCAAACCTTTAAATGGATTCCCCACTATTCTGCCTCTGCGTATGTTGCATGTGCGGATGATTGTTCATCTACAACGGATACAGGGATCAGAGTAGTATGAGATTCCTCTCTACTCAGCACCACCTGCGCTACAGAGCTTGACGATGAACGATCTTCCGCAATTAGAGACCATTCATCCCCAAACTCTGCAATGCAGCCAGGATTTAAGACGTGGACAATACTACCTGATCCTCATTCACAGGTGACTGCATCCTCTCATTCGGCTCACGCACAGGTTGTAGAGAGAGCATTATTCGTCCACGTTTTTTGCTCATACGTGCGTGATAGTACCACATCCAAATCGCCCTAATCGAAATACAGACCGCTCTCCACCAGGTCAACGGCAGAGCCACCTTCATGTAGTAGCTCCATCACATCCTGTGCGTGATCCGTATAAGGTCGGTCTCCCTGCAACCTCCTCAAGATGGGAGTGTCATCCTGCGGTAGTATCACAACGTGGCTTATGATGTTCACTTGTCCACCCGCCGCTACGGGACGATCATAAGCCACGTATGCTCGTGGTGTATCTAAAAAGCAAAAGAACGTACATTACTCATCTGTTGCAGTACTACATGAAAGCGCTTTCTTACCTCTGTTTACAGCTGACACAATATTGTCATTACGACGACGGCGTCTACACTTGGGTTTACTGAATCTAAAAGCGATTACTATTATTAGTGTACGAAAGATAAAAGTCAACAAAACAACTTAAAAGTCCTTAAAAGAAAATATTTTTTTTCTTCTTGGGCTGCAACTACAAGGTTATTAGCCGTTTGTTACGATACCAATCTCTCTTCTTCTTTATTTCTTGTACTCCATAATTTGTTGAATATTCCTAACTCTTTAAGATATTGAAATACATTGTTAATTCCTCCTTTTTCGATTTTAAGGTTCATCTGCAACTCCTTGTTAACTCCTAGCCTTATTCTGGTATCATCTAGTTCTCTACATCATTTTAGGATGCGTTGTACGGTAAGTTTCTCGTTACAATATGTGCATGTTGGTTGAGGCTTATTATTGAATAGGTATGAATGTGTTAATTGTTTATGACCTATTCTGATTTTAGTGAATACTACTTTCCTTTCTTGTCATTTAGGGATATTTTCAGCTTTTTTAGGTGTAAAAGTCTATTTTCTGTCACCCATTCTTTTTCCCATTCTTGCCAAGCTCTATTTTTTTAATTTTCGTGGCTGGAGGATACTGTAAATGAAGTTGATGTAATAGTTTCTTTAACTTACTATCAACTGCACTTGGCTTTTCACTTTTATTTACGATAAGTGTGGTTTGGAACGTTTTTTATTTTTATTGCATATCTCAGGAGTAGCCACATTCTTCTTAATCTTAGTGGTAGTACGTCTGATTCCACATATGTGCTACTTACTGGGCTAGTTTGATAAGCTCCAATGGCATATCGCATACATACGTTCTATATAACGTCTAAGGCTTTAAGGTTAGAATAAGCCGCGGATCCGTATGCTGTAGACTCATAGTCGAACAGACTTAAAATTAAAGCTTTATACACTGCGTCCAATTTTGAATTGGACAGAAATTTTATTATATTCAACCTTTTTCTAGATTTTATTACAACACTTGCCTCATGTGCTCTGCATGTAAGTGTATGATCAAATGTTACACCTAAGAATTTATAATTAGTAACACTTTCGATTTTATTTTCATTTAAAAAGAGGTTTGAGGGTGATGGGGGTGTCTTAGCTTGCAGAAGTGCATGCACAATGTTTTTGTTTGGGAAAAACGAAATCCTATATTTTCAGCTTTTTTTTTACTACCGCATTAACCCTTATCCGGACAACGTGTGTCTGTTGGACACAAGCTGTTAAGAAATGCTCTGTTCAAAAAAAGCAAATTGACTTTGGACATTGATATTTTTTGTATTCGTCAATTACATGAATAACTAAAGATTCGTATAAAGAAAAAAAATTTATTTCAAAATATAAGGGAAATAAAAATTATTGTGTTAATTTGTTACACAGCCGTATGAGATGTGTCCATTGGACACATACCTAAGTTTCATCTACTTAGCAACGGCTACGTTGTTATAAGTGAAACAAAATGTCAATTGTATACTCCTCCCTCTGCCACCTACCTCAGTCCTTCCCCTACTCCCACAAATTATTTAGTTATCTAGTTACTGCTTGAACCTTGACGTTAGTGGATGTTTATTATTGTTTTTATTTCGCTTTGATTTTACAGTAAAAAGGTAAATAAATTTTTATTTTTTTACATATTGCACTCCATTTTAGTAGCGTGGACAAAATTAGATATAGGTATACTTTACTGTTTCTGGTGCATATTTGTGTAACCTATGTATAATATTTATCTAATATGGAATGGAATGCAGAAAATTGTTTATGGTTGGAGAAGAAAATTCTTCTAATAAAAAATTTCTCTGTCATGTCATTCTCACTTTTGTCATATGCATTGGTTTCACTAACAAGAATATTTGAAAAAATATTAAAATTACTGCAATAGCATGTGTTATATTGTGATATTTATAATATTGTTATTAGTAAATTATTGTTTCAGATCTTATATTTTTCTGAAAATGAGTAAACATCTTAGTCAAAAGGAGCTCGAGTACTACGTAAACCACTTATCAGATTTGGATTCAGACAATGTTGATGAAAGTGATGGGGACGCTTTTGACGACGACGGCAACGACAACTTCTGCCCCGACAATCCAGATCTGTCGGAATCTGATCATGAAGAAGTTGCCTCAGAAGTCAGTGATATCCAAAGTGCTTCGGATATGGATGATTTGCCTCAGCAGGATTCAGATGTCATGTTAGCAAAAGATGGAACACAGTGGTTCTGCAATGCTCCACCAGAAAGCCGTACTCGAGCACATAACATTATTACTGGTCAGTTCAAAAAAGTTGTTTTGCCACATGGCAAAATTCTTGAAGATCCATTAGATGATTTTCTGCTATATCTTGACAGTGATATTATGGATGATATAGTAAAATTCACCAATCTTGAGGCAAATCGGATCCTCCAGAATAAATGGAAAAATTGTAACAAGATTGAAATGTACGCTTTTATTGGCTTATTGCTAACAGCTGGTCATTTGAAACAACACCACACAAACTATGAGGTACTTTGGAATTCAATTTATAGACCGCCAATTTTTCGGGCAACAATGGGTTTGCAACGATTCAAAGCTCTGCTGAGGTTTATCCCGTTCGATGACAAGGCAACAAGAAGTGAACGGCGAAAAAAAGATAAATTTGCCCCTTTTAGGGATATATGGGAAGAAATTAATCACAAGTTAGGCAAATATTATATTCATGGAGCGAATCTCACTGTAGATGAACAGTTAGTGCCATTTCGCGGGCGTGTCCTCGGCAGTACTTGCCATCAAAACCTGGCAAGTACGGGATGAAAATATTTTGGTTGTATGATTCGGAGATTTTTTATCCTCTCAAAGGTTTACCATATTTGGGTAGGGAGTTTGGTGGCAGAGCCAAGGACTGGCTGCACGAGTAGTGGAAACTTTGAGAGAACCATATCACTTTACCAACAGAAATATTACATTTGATAATTATTTTACGGATTTGACATTGGCTTTGAACATGTCTAAAGGATTGACCACGGTTGGTACAGTCAGAAAAAATAAAACATTTATTCCACCACAATTTTTGGCCAACAAAAATAAAGAACCAGACTCGTTTTTACTTGGATTTACGAAAAATGTTATCCCACGTTCCAAAGTTGAAGAAATCTGTTATTCTTCTGCCAACAATGCACCATGATGCATCTATTAGTGAAGAGAACCATAATAAGCCAGAAATAAATTTATATTACAACGAAACCAAAGGTGGAGTTGATTCCTTGGATCAACTATGTCATGAGTACATGTGTAAGCGGAAATGTAATAGATGGCCATTTGCTTATTTTTGCAATATGCTTGACATGTGTGGCATAGCGTCATATCATTTGGACAAAAACTTATCCGGACTGGAACAAAAAAAGACATGACAAAAGAAGGGAATTCCTGAGAATAATATCCGAAAAACTGGTGATGCCACATATAGAAAGGCGTGCGAAGTCAACGGGGATACAAAAAAATATTGTAAAGAAAAATATAAATGCATTTCAAAAAGCAGTGTCCCAACAATCTAGCAGCAGGAAATTAGAAAATCCAACAGTTTTATGTAATAAGAAAAAGCGTTGTTACATTTGTCCAACTAAGAAAAGTAGAACTCAGAAGCAAATATGTTCCAAATGTAGAAAAAATGTATGCAATGAACACTCTCGTAGAATATGCCATAAATGTAAATAACACTTACAGTTACATATTTTTTGTTATTTTGAATACTAGCATTTATTCAGTTTCTCTAAAAATCACCTTCGGAGGAGGTGTACAGTGCCAAATCATCTACATATATGCATCGGCCTATTTTCGAATCTAGCGATTTAGTTACATCGTTTATTGCGACTATAAACAAAATTACACTAATCGGTGATCCTTGGGGTACGCCGATTTCAAATAACTGTTTGCTAGATAAATGATTATCTATTTTTACTTGGAAATATCTTTCCATTAAGAAGGATTTTATGAACTTAAACATTCTCCCTCTTGTATCCCAACCATGTACTTTTTCAAGTACACCATATCGCCATACCGTGTCATAAGCTTTTTCTGGATCAAGCAAGGCTGCCATGTTCCCTTTTATTAAATGTTTCTTGTATACATGTTGAGAGTAGTATAATGTTGTGTCTCGTTGAATAACCTCTTCTAAAACCTGCTTGGTAACTGTCGGTAAGTTGGTTGCTTGCCAAGTGTTTCAATAGTCTCTTACTGACCATTCTTTCAAATATTTTACTCATGCAGCTAGTGAACGATATAGGGCAATAGCTAGAAATATTTTGATTATGCTTGTTAGATTTATGCTTGTTAGATGCGTAAAGAAGATCTTCAGTTCCAGTAGAAGGTAAGGTTTTTAGCATCGAGCACATGATTTTATCGATGCCGGCCGTAGTGCCTTTTACACATTTTAACGCTCCGTCTAGTTCCTCTTCAGTAAATTGTGAATTATAGTCACTTTTATTTTGTTCGGTGTCGTTTAAAGAAACTTGTATGTTATAAATTATTTCTTTGAATTCTAGTGTATATTGATTTGAGCTGCTGGCTTCCTCAAAGTATTGAGCTATTATTTCGGATACATCCGTTGGCTCTGCAATAACTTTTCCATTTTTGTCTAAAATATTCGGGGCTTTTTTGAAGACTTCTCCGGATACTGATTTAATTTTATTCCATATTCGGAGTTAGTTGTTTCGGTATTCATTTCCGTCACGTTCTTTTTCCGTCTGATATTAGTCGCTCGTGACTGTTGAGTTTTGTTAGATTCTTTTCTACGTTTTATTGCATTTGCAATGTCTATGTTCCACCAAGGAACCGCACGTTTCTGTGGGTTTTGTTTACTTTGCGGTATAGACCTTATTAAAGTTTGTTGGTTTTCCATTTTTAAGAATTACCATGTCGGTAATTCTTCTATTTCTCTTCTTCGAGAGTCTTGCTTTGTAGATCCCCATAGTGCACTATGTGCATTGAAATCTCCGAAAAGAATTAATGGTTTTGGTAACTGCTTTATTATTTGCTTTAATTCATTCTTTTGTCCAATTACCGTCGGGTAAGCAACTGTTACACAGTACAATATTTACTGGATAGCGTATTTTTACTGCAACTGCTTGGATATGTGTTTTTAAATGTGGTGGACTAAATAAACAGCTATTATGTAAAAAAATGGCGACTCCTCCTTTTGCTCTATTAGTGTGTGAAACGTGAAATCGGACACAGTCATAATTTCTGAGTTTATACCCATCGGTGTTTCTAAAATGCGTTTGTTGCAAGCTGATGATAAGAATTTGAATGTGATATGTTAAAATTGTATAAATAAATAACAAATAAATATAAATACTATATGGGGACGGACAAATAACATGTGTTGTGTAAATAAATGATAAATAAAAATAATACTATGTGACCACGGACAAATTTACATCTACATAGGGAGACAGACACAAATTTATCTCAGATCGATTTAACAAACAAATTATCACAATTTGAATATCACTTTTGGCTTTCACTAGCACTATCTTTCCTAGTTTTGCTTCTAGGTAGGCCGACATTTTTATTTTCTTTGCGGGTGGTTGGGTTTATGAACTCCAAATTGGAGTTCGTATCTTCGTCGCACACCGAGGGCGAGGAACAGCTAGGGCTAAGCTTCCTTTTTTCGCCACGGAATTATGCATCCATACCTTCCACGTCTGTCAAGATGGTCAATATGTACGGAGTTTTGTGCAGTATACTTAATTGTTCTTTGATTATTTTTTTAATTTCTATAGCTGAAGGGGATGTAGAATTGGGTTCATTGTACTCTTATTGACTGAGGATATTTCTTCTTTAATTGTTTTTCTAATTTTAGGAATTATATTATTCACCGTAATATCACTATTGGAGGCAGCTGTTACTTGAGTGCAGGGTGGGTGACTGGTAACCGCTAATTCCTCCATCTGCTTGGCCTGCGGATAAGTGACTTTGTTTAAAACCATTATTTCCTTGATTTTAGATTCCTTTTTAAATTCAGGACAAGCTTTCCAAATAGCTAAATGGTCACTCTTGCAATTTGGGAATTTCATTGGGTTCTCACACATAGTGCCCTCGTGTGAGGGTTACCATACACGTATATCTTTTGATTTTTGCATACCGGTGCAGTGTGCCCCAACTGTTGACAATTATAGCACCTGAGCGGTGCTGGTATGTAGGGCCTGACCTTTAGGGGGTACATGGCCGCCTTAATAGTCTTTGGTAGAGTGTCTTTCCCAAATGCGAGAATGTGGTTGGGAGTATTAACCCACACTCCTTCTCTTTTAACTCTTATTCTTCTGACGTCAGTTACTGATTGATCACTGAGACCTCCTTTATTTCTTCTAGAGTGTAATAAGTCCGGACAGTAAATAACTCCCTTCCACTGATTTAGGGTCGGATGAGGCGATACGTCTACATTAATTTATGCTAATCTTTTAACAGTTTATTGGATTGCATTCTTGATTTACATTCTACTAACAACCTTCCCTTTACTTTTTAAATACTGTTAACGTCGCCAATCAAACCAAATAGCGATTTCGATGTTAAAAAAGGGCTGACTTTTACAAGCTCTTCTTCTCTTCTTTCTAGGAGCAAGAATCAGGACCAGGAGGACTCCTTTTCCTGCCTACAGTCCACAAAATACCTTTGGAAAAATTTTAAAGGTTCTTAAAAATGCATGAAAAACGTTGTTTTTAGTGGAGAAAACGCATATACTTAGCGAAACGAAAACAGTAGAAATTATTCGTACAAATGAATATATAGTTGACAGTACTGAACTTACAATGACTTCAAGAGCAAGTTTCATCTCCCCAGGTAAGGACCAACAAGGTTTACGTTTTTACCCAGTATTACTTTTTCTTCCATTATTGATACATTTCTAACGTTTTATTTTTTTTTTTAGGTTGGTGTTACCCCTCGTTCTCCATCGCCTGGGGAACTTTTGTGTTTATTCGACTTTATCCCGCTTGCCTCCTCTAGTCCTGTTCCCGACCTCCCGCCAACTCCTATACCTCAGGTTTCCTATCCAATTGACGTTAACCTCCCTTCAACTCCCACACTTCACGGTTCCTCACCTTCTTCATCTGAGGTTCTGTATATCCCTCTCTTTGCATCCTCCCCTATGGACGTGGACGCCTAATCCAGCGACGACGAGATTTATGAACTGACGACCGTAGTCCTGGATTCTCTACAAGATCACGATGCGGATACACTAATACTTGACCTGACTAATGCCGAAGTCATCACTGTCAGTGACGAGGACACCCCAGTAACTATTGAACTAGACGACCATACGGATAATAGTGATGGGTTCGTCAGCATATCATCCAGTGTTAAGGGAGTATGTTCCACCAGTGCTGGGAACGATTACCTCAACACTGGTGACTACTACTCCGACGTAGACATGGATCCTGCCCACAGGTATGATTCAAACTACTACGACAATGACGCGTTAGGCCAACTGCGACTACTTCGCGGAACACGCACTGACTTTTGTAACGAAATCATCGTTGAAGAGAGTAGCGATGAGGACAACTGTATAGACACTCCCACTAACAACATGCAACAACTGGAACGTAGCGATCAAGAACTGTCAGACGTAGTGGAACAACTAAGTGCACAGTAACAAATACATAACAGCATACAGGACGAGAGCAATGACATTTTCAGGGCTCCAGGCGCCGCTCCACAGGTCCAGGATCACGGAAACAACGAAAACGCTGACGGCGACATGCGCACCAATGACGACAGTAGTTATACAAGCCCGATCCTAACCCAAAAAGTCACTAGAAAAGTAACTAGATTTGCAAGGTCACCTTGGGGTTCAGATGATAACTGGTTCGCGTCCTCGCTAGAATGTGGTGTATCATAGCTAAAAATAGTCGGTGCTTGTCTGCAGTGAAAGGTGGTCGCGTCATAGCTAAAAATAGTCGGTTCGCGTCTTAGCTAAAAATTGTAGTGACAGCACCATCATTA
>JARFJB010000935.1:1882500-1918756 GCA_036346205.1 Vesta saturnalis | reverse complement strand
AATTTACATCAGTAATGTAAGACCTTTCTTAACGCTTTCGCTTTTGTTTTATGTAAGTATTTACAGAGGTCCCTAGAAAGGACCGATAATCATAACCACAATTCTAGAAACTACCGAAACGACCGCTTGCCGCTTTTCTGAATCTTTACACTTAATGGGATTTACATGATGGCAATACATGTGGTGCTATCTACCGATATTATGTTGGAGGTATCTGAAATATACAATCAATATGAGAACACTCGGTGAGCCAAAGCTTGGTGAACAGTTATTTCCATGCTTTGGTGGCTACTTTTCATACTTAATCAAATCAAATGCAAAAAGCCAAATCCTTATATTAATGTACAGATGAATGCTTTAAAAGTGCTAAAATTTAAATTGTTATTTAATTCCTAACTCTATAAGTACTCACGTTTATAATAAGTTTAACTTTACATGCGCTTCCGGATAATATCAATTTTGCATCAGGAAGGTTCATTACATCAATTTTAATTCAAATGTTTTTGTAAAAACGAAATCTGTACAGGTGAATACAATAAATCTTGCCACATTAAAATTGTTTTGCTGTTATTACATATTTAAATTGATTATTAGAAGCGTTTTACTAACTGTTACACAGGTAATGCACAACTGAACATCTGGCTTAAATATAGAAGTTCACTCATTCTGAATATAAATGTATATTTTTTTAATTTAGTACGGGGACACACAAAATAGCTTTAATTTATACGTGTCCAAAACATTGATATTTGCTATCTAATATATTACTGGGTGTTTAGATAAATTTTTTTTACCACTAATTACTGTTAATTTAAGCGGAAGTGAGCTTGGAGTTATCCGTATTAAACCATTGATATTTTCTGATCTATTATATCATAATGGCTATGTGAAGTCCGTTAATTACCGTTAACCAACTTAAACTACATTGATGTTAATTTATGAGGTATTAGGGTTGCTTCGTCTTAGAATCATCTCTATCCTAGTTTTGGTAAAAAGGAGAAGAGTATACTAAATTTTTTAGTTTTCCCATATTGCTTCATTTAGATCCATTCCAGACTTTACCAATTACATTTGTTAATTCAGAAAAGTGTTTAACGTTACTTTAATATTTAGGGCTACCTCTTATTACTTCTACTGGCGTCCTTTTAACTCTACCTTCGTAATTATTAGGGACGTGTAACACATCTGCGATGACTAAGCTACTGGAAAGACCCTAAGCTGCCTTCAATTAGCCCTATGGTACATCGTAACAATGTCTTTATAGATCATGAGTGTTGCTGTTTCGTTGTGTTAAGGAAAAGCAGGTTTTCCTGTGCGGTTTGAAGTAATGTTTTTTTTTTAATTAAACGTACTTCGTAGTTAATGCATATTAGTTCTCAGGACCTTTTGCATTGATAGTGATGAGGTTGACCGGGAGATGTGGGCTTCATTGGAGGTAGTGCCTTCTATCTCCTGGTAGATGTCTCCACTAAGTTGCGTTACCACGGATGGGAGCATGAGAATTTTTATTTCGGCTTTTTACGTGCATATTGTTATCTGTGAGGGTATTTTTAGGGTTTGGTAGCACTATCTGTGGTAAGAATAATATCAGCGAAGACCTTTAGCCTATTACGCGTGGTGTCTGCGTGTTGTACGGTGATACATACAGTACAGATCCAATACATGTTACAAAATATTATACAATAAACCAGTGAAGTAAGTAATAATATAATGATTAGTGTTGGTGGTGCGCTGCTCAGTACTCATCGTCCTCTTCAGAGAGTGGATTGCGTGGTTGTGTGTTGAGATTTGTGGTTATCCAAAAAAAGTAATATTGTAGTGGTGATATTGCAGTTGGTAGAAATCGTATGTGGACTGTCCTGTTGTAGCTCGGTTGTCCTTAATGCTGTTGATGCCCCGAGTACCTAAAGTAAATGGAAACATGTGTTATATTTGCGAACACATGTCGGTGTTAACAGAACAGAAACTTAAATAACGTATCTATACTGTATACTTAATCTAGGGCACCGGTATTAGCTCCGGACCTTTGTATGATTACCCAAAAAGGGCAACCACCTCTGAACCGTGAGTGAGTACCACTCCCAAGTCCATCGCCTGAGCGAGCGCCGCTGCTACCTTTCGGATAACAGGTAGTCCTTCTCCAAATTGAGGCCTCCGTCAATATGAAGTCGAACCCTAAGGCGGATAGAACAGGCGAGGTAACAACAGCGGCTGGATTCGCTCTCGGTAATTCCGCCTCCTCAACTTTGGCTGCCGTCGCTCTAGCGTAACTGACGCTAGTCCGGGTTGAAGAAGTCGTAACAGTCGGAGGTGTCCTCTTCGGTCGCTGTGGTCTTTCCGTCTTCTTCCGCTCTGAAGGTCGAGGGAACTTCGGGCAACCCCAGTAGCTAGCGGTGTGGTCCCCACCGTAGTTAACGTATTTTTCCTTCTGCATTTTGAAGTCTTCGCCGGTGGATCCCTGACTGTAGTCTTCTCGCTGGGTAGGTGCGGGGCCGCGGCAGACGTCGACGAATCCGTTATCGGAGCTCCCTCTAATGGGCCGACATCTGGAGGCGGTGTCTACTTGCGTGTTCTCCTTCTTCAGCTGTTGTCGCGCCGGTGATTGGGGGCTAATAAATAGTTAGTAAAACTACAACTTAACTAAAATAATTAAGGAGAATAGTGTTTTTTGTTTTATATCGGGCAATATTGATGTTAGATGATCTTAGATTAGTTAAGAGGAAATAGCGTCATCCAGAATTAATTCTTTGTAGTATTTAATTTTACTGTGTGAACCGTTTGGATGTGTTTTTAGGAAAGGAATTGGCTAAGAATTCAAACATGATAAATTTTCAAAGGGCCACGAAAGGTGACTAAGCGTCGAGCCTTAAGCAAACTGGAGCGCATGTAACACGCAAATAATTGTGAAATGGTTGCGTCACCGGATATAGTGTGTACTGATTTAATATTCGCTTATTGCAATATTCCCAACCGTCTCATTTAGGTAATTATTATTAATTACTTAACTGGTAATATTTTATTTTACTTTCTACGTTCGCCGCTGGTGAGATGCTAACTGAATAAACTATTCTTAGATCTTTTTACTAATTGAAAAGGGCGTGTGTCACATTTTTAACTTCCAAAAGCGCTTTTGTGTAACAAAAAAGGAAAATAGGTATTATTAGTAAAATTGAATGTAAATTTGGAGTCCGTATTTGTTGAGAAGAATTCCTTTGTTCGATATAATCTAAACTAGTATGTACCTGCACGATTTACAATGATTCAATAGACGATTGTTAAAGTGGATTTCGAGTTTCTTTCGAGCGTTTGATTATATGTAAAGGGACAGTTTACAAATGCCAAAAGGATGTTAATCAATTTTACGCTGGACAATTTACTTTTGTTCATAAGCTCAGTTTAGCAGTCATGTGGTATTAATTAAGATAGGAACGAATGGAGTTTTGTTTGAAGTAAGATAAAGTAAATCTAAATTAGAAATTTAGAATATTATTCTTTATAGTAACAGAATTAGTTTGTGAGTTTATTTATTTCTGGAAAAACAGTAAGGTAAGACTTTACTCTACTTTACGTTTCAGTATTTTTCCCTGTTTTGTACCAGTGCACCACCTCCGTATTTTTACCAGATTTAGTACAGGATAGCGTTCAAGTAAATTACTTAATTTGGCGTATCCTTTAACATAATTAAAATTATTTCAAAATCTAACGCCTCTAACGACGAGCTAGTTAGATCTTGCGAATATTTACATGTGTGGAGTTCTAATATCGTTGGAACCCATTACAAAATTAAGAAAACGTGTTAAAAAACAGATTTGAGGTGAACACGATTTGTAGACAAAATATCTGGTGTGGAACACCACACGACCTTCCAACCTACAAAATGGAAATTAAAAGAATTTAAATAATATTAATAAAATTTTTTTAGGATAATTTCATTACGAAAATAGGCAAGATTGCAAGCGCAAAATAATCTTTGTCAAACAGACATTTAAAACTTCATGTCAGATAGAGATTAATAGACATAAATACATGTCGACCTAAAAAAAAAAATTCCAAAACCCACCGCTTCTATAAAAATATCGATAATACAGCTTCAGCATTTTCATATTTATAGCATATTTATATAATTTTTACATTGATTTCGGTTTACATTAAAAAACTTTTCACAAAATTTTACCAACGCGAAAATTTTCGGATTTTTTTTTGCAGCTAAATTGAGCGTGATATCAAAAAATTGTATAGAACATAATTAATCGGTATGTTTAATGAGTATATGCGAGTATTTTTATACCTTTCAAATATGCAGCTGTTTTAGAAATATTTGATAAAAACAAAAGACTGCCACTAATATACCACCCTCACCGCCGCTGGATTTTTCCCAAAATCAAAAGAGCTCTAAGCCAAATTAAAGTAAGCTCAAATACAAAATTTTATACTTTAATAGGCACTTGTTCTGAAATTATCGTGATAATCAACACACACAGCACTGCACCACACACCGCACGCGCACGCGATTTTCGCAACAACGCAACGCCAAGCACCAACGTACACACGCACACGCAACAACAAAGCATTTACAGACGAGCAACGCAACTTCAGTCGATTTACGCATCACAACCACAGCACGCACGCACACGCACACGCACGCACACGCACACGCACACGCACACGCACACGACACGCACACGCACACGCACACACCACACGCACACGCACGCACTCACACACACGCACACGCAACCACAGCACACGCACAACGACACAACCACACGCACCACACGCACACGCACACGCACACGCACACAAGCACACAGCACACAAAAGCACACGCACACAGCACTCGCACACACCACACGCACACGCACACACACGCACACGCACACGCACACACACACGCACACACATAGCACCCACACGCACAGCACACGCACACGCACACGCACACGCACACGCACACGCACACGCACACACAGCACACGCACACGCACACCACAACCACAGCACCGCACACCACAGCACACGCACACAGCACACGCACACGCATACTCACATGCACACGCACACACGACACACCACAACGCACCCACGCACACGCACACGCATGCGCACACGCACACGCACACGTACACGCACACGCACGCTTGTAGACAGTTCAATCACATCTGTTTCTAGCAGAAATTCTAATTTTTTATCTTCTGTCTCCTAAAGAGTGGGGGAAGTGGATATCTTTTAGTTGGTCCAGCATAATCCTTTATCTGGTGTTCGATCAACCAACCCATTTTCAAAGAAGCCACTATGGAAAGATCACCAAAAGAATGATTAAAAAGGTTTGCTCAGAGTTGATCAGATGAAAGACTAGTCAAAATTAATTCTTTGATGTAGTTGTTGAAGGAGTTGGTAAACTACAAAATCATGACTATAAATGTTTTCGATTCTATAGAAATTGGTAACAATATTAAATTAGATGATGTACACTGTGTCCCATTTTGGTTCAAGTTGTAGGGTATCTCGTTTGTGAGCAAAGATAGGAAGATGCGGTTTTCGCGACCCTGTTCTTCCTTTTCGTGAAACGAATGATGCCACAAATCGTCATAGTCCTATTAGTATTTGAGATACAGGGCGAAATTCAAAATTTGCACATTTTAAGCACCTCTCGTGTTTTCCTTACAATTTATCGAAATGGTGAAAAGTGAGTTTTATACAGAATTTTCCGTAGAATTTAGTGGCGTGCATAGTTCTTCCCACAAAAAGTCAGCTTCTTCGCAATAAACCAAAGTTTTGTTTTTAAATGGAACACCCTATTTATATTATTATCATAAAATAGATCTTGGTCTCAGCTTTCAAAAAATATATATTGTGTGGCACTTATTTTGCATTATTAACCTCAAAAATGAATGTTACGTTAATTTAACATTTGATGATATAGTTGGCCATGAAAAAACAGGGTTAAGGGTTAGGAAGTTTTATGCAAAAACACGAAATTAAAAACTAAACATAATACCTACGACTTTTCAAACGTAATATGAATTACTAAAGGAGATGTTACGACTTACTGATGACCATTTTGTCTTATACATGCTTCACACACTCTTCCAGTGCATCCTATAGCAAAGTTCGTAGACCTAGGAGGTCATCTTATCGGCCCATTTGTGCTAATCCAAAATTGTTTTCCAATAACGGGAACATAATTTTCGTACTGAGAGATGAGGCTCCGTCTTATTTAAGATGTCAAAACCGAGCTGGTAGGGTAGTAGTGACACGACTTGCTTAGTATTCGGGAGGTAATCAGTTCGATTCCCGTTACCGTCTACCTTGTATGAGTTTTTTTCAGGGGATTTTCCTCATACACATGTAGCTGTATGGTCACTCCTTATATGCACACCATGTGCGGGTACTTAGACGCATACTGGGTTAGTATTTACCCCCTCAAAACCCTAACTTAATCCCACCATGCATATATACGTAATGTATGTATGTATGCTGGGAATACATGGTTGTGGCTGAAGGAGTTCGGAAACCTCGAGCAGCCCCCCCCCCTTGGGGAGAGAATGAAATACATGGCCCTTTCCTTCCCCTTCTAAAATGTCTAAATATCTAGGAGCGGGTAAGTTCCCTTCGAAATGTAAAATTTTATTTTTGATCCTAATATAAAGCAGGAAATCGTCCTTGTTGTCTTTGGGGGAATATTTGGTGTTGATTTTATTGAGCCCAGAATCTTTTATTGTGCCTGTTTAAAACACTTGAATTGCTAAAATGTGCCTCGTCTGACTATATGTCATTTCTTCCCAAGTTGGGTACTATATTTAACATGTTTAAGTATAAATTGCAAAATATTAACCTACGTTCAGCGTCGTCAGGATGTAGATGTTGAACAAGCCTAACTTTATATGGTTTATTTTATTTTTGGATTCTTGTTTTCGATACTCCAATACTACTTTCTACAGTTCTGCAAGAACTTATGGGATTACCCTCCACATTGGCTGAAACGGTAACCTCATCATTCCCTCGATTTTATTTATTATGTTTTTTTGATCTGGATTTAGAAAATGATCCATAATTAATTTAATCTACAAAACGTGATGTTACTAGGTTGTCTCCTTTCTGGAAACCTACATAGATGTAAAATTACTTAATTATCAAAATTAATGCCAAGGAAACTACATTTACCTGTTAAAATACAAATTTATTGCTACATAGGCGTTTTCATTACTCTTTCCAAAGCAAAACAGCATATCATATTTTTCAAAGTTTTAAAAATTTTGATTTTCTGCCATATTTTGCACAATAACAACCAATACGATTGTTGCACAAAGATAATTTTAATCAGATTTGACAGGTCAATTACCTTTATAATCAGTAGGCCCAGTCTACATACAAATTTAGATATAAGGTTTTATTGCCATTAATATTTCATCTGAAGCTGTAAGGTTTTACCCAATTAAGAAAAAATTTGCCAGTTTGGATATGTTTCAAAAATTATGTACCTAATTTGCATAATTTTTGTTATTATTTTTGTATTTCTGCGTAAAAGTCCTTAGTTTATTATAATCGCGTATTTACATGTTTTTAATTATAATAAATCAGTAAGAATCTAGTAGCCCTTTTTAATTCTTAAGTATATCTTGGACGTTCAAGAAAATATGCGTTTATACTGAGTTTATAGGTTTCATGGCAACGATATCATGATCAAAAAAAGTGCCACACAATCTATATTTTTTGAAAACTGAGGTAAGATCTGTTATATAATAAAAAAATATACAGGGAGTTTCATTTAAAAAAGAAAAACTTTGGTTTATTGCGAGAAACTTGTTTTGGGGGACTATGCACACCACTAAATTCTATGGAAAATTCTGTATAACATCCACTTTTCACCATTTCGGCGAAGTAGTTACGAGGGGTGCTTAAAATGTGGAAATTTTGAATTTCGTCCTGTGTCTCAAATACTAATAGGACTATGACAATTCTGTTTGTGGCATCTTTCGTTTTACGAAAAAGTAGAACAGAGTCGGGAAAACCGCATCTTTCTATCGTTGCTCGCAAACGAGAAAACCTGCAAATGGGACACAGTCTGCAGGGTGGTTCATTTTAGATGTTTTCTTATGGGAAGTACCCTTTCTATTACAGATAGACAAAAAGTAATATGGGATCCTTGTGCTCGATTTTGGTCTTAATTAAGATCCAATAGTCATAATCAATATATCTCCGTTGTTGTGCAATTAGCCAAAATTGAAAATTCCAAGATAACAAAGTTTATCGTGGAATTTAGTTATTAACTTGCCTAATTTTACAAATTCAGAAAAATTTTGCATGCTAAAGTGTTTTATATTAACCGAAGGTGATATGAATGTGGCATCGTAATTGTATTTCGAAATTTTCCTGAAAGGCAGCAGCCATTTAGAAATATTTTTGAACGGCATAGTTAATAGAAATTAAAATTTTTGCAAGCTCAAACAATATCTTAATTAATATTAGGTTACAGAAAAATTTAATTGAATTCGGTTCTTTTAAACATCCCAGGCCAAATATTTACTTTAAACGAAATTCTGAAGAGAATCCAATGCTCGTCTTAGGACAAGTCGATGCAGAACTAATAACTCCATCTACACAAATGGTTAATCTAAGCGTGTTTCGAAGCAAAGCCCTTCGAATTTTAAAGAAACGCAAATACCATTGCTATAGATATCGGAAAGAACAGTTTTTGACTATAGACGACATAAGGCGGTGTACTGAGTTTTGTAACTGGTATGTAAGTCAGTGCCAAAATATATATAATTTTTCAAACTCTAGTGCATGGTCAGTCGCGGCGCATATCAGTAGTGATGGTATTTTTAATAATCACAATTTACCTTACTAGGCAGATACTAACGCTCATGTCAGTATTTTACGCAGGAGGCAAGGGAAATTTTGAATAAATATGTGGTGCTGCGAATTCATATGGAGGGATTTCTAGAGAGTCTTCCTTTAGCACAATATTGTAATGTCATATTTCAGCTAGACGGAGCTCCCGCACATAATTCCCGTGTAGTTAGTGACTACTAAAATTTACGTTTTCCTGGTAGCTGTATGAGAACCACAGTACCAATTTTGTGGCCTGCTCGTTCACCTGATCTTTTGCCTCTAGACTTCTTTTTATGGGGATTTTTGAAAAACATTATATACAAAAGAACTAATAATACTATGAATGAGTTAAAAGAAAGGGTTTGTGTGGCTTTTACACAATTAACACCACTATCTATATATAACTCTATAAATTCAATTAGAAGACGATGGGAAGTCTGCATCAAAATGACGGCGCACAGTTTGAAAAACATTTGTAGATTTAATGTGCTTTTTATATTGATATTTTGTGTTCATATTTTTTTTGTTTATAGAATTAGACGTTTACATACGTATAAAAATTGATTTGCTGTTAGCTTTTCATAATTTCTGATGATGTTATATTGTTTATTTTCATTTCATTTTAATTTGCATTTGAGGTTTTTTGATAATTTTATATTCAATCTTTAGATTTTATAATTTGTTACCATTCCACAAGAACAACTACAATTAAACTTATTTGAATTACAAAATGTCTCTAAAATATTTTACTAGAAGTGAAATTTCTTTTTTGAGTAGAATATCTTCAACAACTACATTAAAGAATTAATTTTGGGTAGTCTTTCATTTGATCCACTCTGAACAAACTTTTCTAAACGTTCTTTTGGTGTACAGGAAAAACAAGAACCATCTCATATAAAGACATTCCTAATAGCACAAAGTACCGGGTGTCCCAAATTCGTTGTAATTGCGGGGTATCTCGGTTGTTATAAAAGATAGAAAATTGTGGTTGTCGAGAACCTTTGCTACTTTTTTTATAAAACTTAAGATGGCGTAATCAGATTTTTTTGTGACTGTTTTAGTTTGGGAGATACAGGGCGATTTTGAAAAGTGTGTCGTTTTGGACCCCCTCGATATCTCGGTTATCTTTAAAGATATCAAAAAGATTTAAACGCTGTTTCATACATTTTCTTACGCCAAGTTCAGTGGCGTGCTAAATTTTTTTTTCGGGGGTACCGTTTTTAAGATATGGGCCAAACTTATAATTTTTTTAATGGGACACCTTGTATTTTTTAAGCTCAATAAATCCCATTTTTTTTTCTCATTTCAGTGATATATATCGCTTGCCACCATATTTTTTAAACATTTTGAAATATAACGACATATGATTCTAAAATGGAACACCCTATATATATTTTCAGTTTAATAAATTGTATTGCAATTCTATAAAAGTCATATATTGATCCAGCACTTGCTATATTTGGTAATTATTAATGTATCGACTTTTATTTCTGTTTAATTATTAGGTATTAGTAGTGAAAAAAAAGTAACAACAATAATTATACAGGTTATTATTATATGTATTTGTATTTTGTATATTAGATTAGATTTAAATAAATAAAATAATAAAATCATGTGTATCTTACTTGCCCTTTACTTATATACCTAATCTAGGTTTTGCTGGTTGTTTATAATTTGAAGGTGTTGATCAATTCCTAAGAAAAAAATAGGTGGCTATGCCAATCGACATAAAAGATAGTTAAATCTAGTATATCTATCATAGTGTATATGTCATTATTAAATAATTACATATTTATTATCTCTAACGTTTTATTAATTTATTTTGCAATGGCAGATAATCAACCCTTTGAATATTATGAAAAGTATGATATGGTTAAAATATTATATAGCATGTAATGAAAATTCAGAAGAGGCTTCCGAATTATATTTTAATCGGTAAGACTGTTATAAAGTAAATATTATAACACCAATATTGAATAAACCATACTTTTAGATTTCCTGAGAGAAGGCAGCCAAACAAGGCAATTTTTTTACGAATTACATATAATTTATTAAATTTTGTTTCATTTATAAAACCCAGATAACATAAGTATAGTTTAAAAGAAAATCAATGAAATGAGGAAATTAACGTTTTGGCACATGTAGCCGTAAATCCTCGAACTTCCTGCAGGAAAATCTAAGATAGTATTGGGGTTTCAAAAAATAATGCACAGCGTATATTAAGAAAACAGTTTTGTTCCTTATAAAGATCATGTAGTCCAACAACTGCTTCCAGGCGATTTTGAACACCGCATGAATTTGTGCAACTGGTCCCTGCAAATGTATCGTGAAAATGTTAACTTTGCAAGACAAGTAATTTGGTCTGATGAGGCGCACATAACAAGTGCAGGAATTTTTAATCGACACAACTCAAGATATTGGTCAAAATAAAACAATTACTCAATTTTTCAACAGCAACAACAAGGTCGTTTTGGGTTCTCTGTTATGTGCTTTGTTTTTGGAACAGAAATAAGGTATCAGTTTTTTGACGGAGGTTTGACATGTATTCACTACCAGCAAATGTTAGAAAATATGTTGCCCGAATTACTTGAAGATGTTCCACTAGCCCACAGAAATCAAGTTTATTTTCAGCAGGATGGGGCCCCCGCACATAATGCACATATTATTAGACCATTTCGTGGCCCTGTAAATTGACCTCCAAGGTCACCGTACTTGTCCATTTTAGACTTTTTTTATGGGGGCATATTCAAAACGAAATTTATTCAAGGAGGTATGATACCCTCCTTCAATTACAAAATGCCACACACGAGACCCTTAATAATTTACCAAATAAACCCTTATATATATTAAGTGCTTTAAATAGAATATTTAAGGTTTGCCAAAAATGTGTAGAAGAAAATGGGAACCATTTTGAACAATTTAGAATATAGTGTTGTTTTTAATATTTAAGTTTAAGTTTAAGTTGTTTAGTTTAATTTCGTTGTAAGATAATAAAGTTCCAAGAGCTGTAAGATAAATGTGTTGTGTAAGTAAGTAGCTGTATTGGTAAAATTAATTAAAAAATATGTAGAATGTTTCAGTTAAGAACCATATGTCGTTATATTTTAAAATGTTTACGATCAATATGGTTAATAAAAAAAAAGTAGCAAGTGATATATATCACTGAAATGAGAAAAAAAAAGGGATTTATTGAGCTTAAAAAATACAGGGTGTTCCATTTAAAAAATTATATGTTTGGCCCATATCTTAAAAACGGTACCCCCGAAAAAAAATTAAGCACTCCACTGAACTTGGCGTAAAAAAATGTATAAGATAGCGTTTAAATCTTTTTGATGTCTTTAAAGATAACCGAGATATCGAGGTAGTCCAAAACGACACACTTTTCAAAATCGCCCTGTATCTCTCAAACTAAAACGGTTACAAAAAATCTGATTACACCATCTTAGGTTTTATAAAAAAGTAGCAAAGGTTCGCGACATCCGCAAGTTTCTATCTTTTATAACAACCGAGATACCCCGTAATTACAACGAATTTGGACACCCGGTACTCTAAATAGAACCACCTAAGGTAGCGCGAGAAGCACCAGAGCCCAAAAGTGTTAAACGTATGACCGAAAGTATGTATAAGATAAGGATAGCTATCATTATTGAAACTGGCGAATACAAAATAAAAATGAGAAAGACTAAAACGGACTCTACAAAGGTAGTACGTTTGAATCTCTTTACTTTTAACTCAAACGCTGGATTGTCTCCAAAGGTAGTAAACATTTATTTCTTCTGAAGGAATGCATTGCACAAGCAGTGCTCTACTTTGAGGTTGAACGAGAATGGGAAGCATAAATATGGTTCCAGGAAATGTAGAAATAACTACATAACTCAGTATAATTTTGGGCTAAAGCAGCAACAATATCCATGTTAAATTTAATATCATGCCCAATACCGGTAAGATATTTATCGAATGTTAGAGGTTAACACTAACGTTACAAGGTAAACTACTAGAGCTAAGTTAATATTGAAGTTTACTTTTATACAAGTGATTGACTATTAGTTTCCAAAAGATCGACACTTTGAATAGGAACGGAAAGAAGGTTTATTTGAAAGGTTGCATGATAAGTAAAGCAATGGTGTATTAATCAATCTGATAAAAGCAGTAACTAATAAGGCGCAAGTACAAAAACTTTGATCGTGCCTAGACTAGCAGGACAAATTTTTATAGCAGAATCTTTTAATTTTACAAGGTTATTGCTGCATTCAGATTTGGTAGGTAGAATGTTCACTATCTGCGCTTGATTAGTACGAATTATAGTAAACATAATCATAAATTAATAGAGACATTATAACATGGCATTGCTACCACAAGTTAATAACTTGAGTATTAAGTAAATGAAAAAATCAGCACAAGGAAGTTAAACCCTGGTCGTTGCTATGCATTTCAGGAAAATATTTATACTTAAGAAATAAATTAGGTTTGGATAGTTTATAAATCCAATATCAAATACGAGAGCTCTTGTATAATATCTAAATACTTCTGTTTGATATCACTAAAGCGAGACTCTCTATTTATTAACCCTTAAATAAAAAAGTAACAAAAAACATTGGTAGTACGAAGTTTCTACCTTACATGAAAGTTTTACAATATTTTTCCAAAATCATCTCGGATGTAAACAATATTTTTTAGATATAGTTCCTGGGATTTATATACCCAAAATTAATTTGTTACGTTTAATTAAAACAATAGAGATATTTTAAGCACGTAATTAGAAAAACGTGTTGTTTTCCATGTTTCGGGAAGTAAATTATCAATACGAACATTCGAGATTGTACCTATACTTCTACATGGCGTTGACTGATTTCTTTTGAGGTAGAATCTAAATCGTTATCTTGATAAGGTAAATTTTATTGTAAAGATAAGTAAATAATCATAAACAAGAATGAGCTAAATAATTACTTGTCTCAGTGTAGCAGAAAATCTTAATTTAAAAAGAGTATACTTAACATAGACAACGTAATATGAACCAAACTAAATGTGTATGTAGGTATATTTATACCAACTTTACAATACAATGATGTACGTGGTATTTATACATGATAATCAAAGTTACACGCCACACGTTTCAGGAATATATTATTACCAATTTTTTTAATTGGTTGTTATTTTGATAAGGTTTATTATTTTTATTTAAACTTCCGGTTTACAAATTCGAATTAACGTCTGGGTAATAACCTCTTTTGCAGTGGGATTTAAGTTTAGGTCAACATGTTTATAAAAATAATCATCCTTTTGTTTTATACGAGGAGCGCCACAAAGTAAGTTTTCCTGGCGGCGTTTACAGAAACAAAACACAATTTCGTGGAAATATTTATTGCATCAGATACAGCAAGTATTCAGCTATTTTTAATGTAATCGCCACCGAAATTGAGAACTCTGTCATACCGTGGGACCAACACTGTATACCTGTGTCAAGAAGTATGTCGCCTGGGATTGGAGCGCCACTGTGAGACAACCATCTCCGCCTCTCTGTAATTCTCAAAATGCGGACGCTCACAGGACAGGTATTCCTTGAGGTGTAGGATGGAAATCACTGGGAGCGAGGTCTGGGCTGTAGTGTGGATGATTAACCACCTCCCAACCGAACTCTTGCAGGAGACTTGCTTTCCGTCGAGTCGTGTGCGGTCTAGCGTTATCATGCAGGAAGAAAATACCGGCAATAATCATCCCGCGCCGTTTGTTCTGGATGCCCATCGCAATCTCTGCAGTGTTTTACAGCAACGCTCAGCATTTACCGTCTCACCTCTGGCTAGGAATTCGACGTAAAGAACGGCCAGTCCGTCCCAGAATACCGTGCGTATCACTTTTCACGCCGACATCGTCTGCTTGGATTTCGTCGTTCAGGGAAATCCACGGTGACGCCAATGCATTGAATGCTGCTTGGTTTTTGGGGTAATGTGGCAATCCAGGTTTCATCACTTGTGATGATTTGGTCCAGAAACTCGTCGCCGTCATGGTAACGCCGCAGAAATGTCAATTCTGACTCCATTGGCTTTGTTTTGTGTTATGGTGGCATTTGCTTCGGCACCCACCTGATGCAAAATTTCCTGAACAACGACTTGTTGAAAATTGTCTGCACCAGCGACACACCATCTGCTTGCTCATGACGTTAGGGCCTTAGACCCGGCACAGCTGATGATGAATTTCGATCGGCGCTATGCTCTGTGCGTTCAAAAACTTTATCTCTGACCGCATTTCGCAGTCGGCGGGAGCTGGAATGGGAGCCTCCGTTTATAACAGCTTCAACAACGTTACTGTGGGCACCCGGAAAATTCTGTTAGTACATACATGATTTCTCTATCACGTACGCGCAGTCGCTTCGCGCATTATAAGGTTTACTACCTGTGGGACGAGTGGGAAACTTAATTTGTGGACGCACCTCGTAATTTATTCCATTTGAATCTTCACTTTATAATTACCATACATTCTCTTTTGCACCATGAAAGATAAATTCTGATATTTTTTCGTTTATTCATGATTGTCTCTTTTAGGGAAACCCTATTTGATCTAACAATCCAAATAAAACGAACATTTGAATAATGGTTAGAATTTATCATTCTAGGATTGCTGTGATATTAACGAATTAGTCCTAAAGTTTCGGAAGTGATTAGTACGATATTGTCGGCGCTGTATTTCGATGACTATTAATTATCCCTAAGGATATTAGGCATAAACAGGTTTTGATTAACTTATGTAGCTATAGAATCCCTTTTCGTGCATAGAATAAGCAGTGGCTTTTTCTGAAACTATTATTTCTAATTTTCAAGCTTGGTCATCAATAACGGTCACTTTCAATATCTACGACGTCTACGGTGTACAATCCAATAAATGTTCACAGAAAAAGCATTCATTTATTCAAGTTCGATTTATAACACAGTTTAATATTCTTCTTGTGTAGAAACAGATGTAAGCGAAAATGTATAAATAAAACATTCTACATTGTAAACTATGGATAACAGCTAAAAATTCTGTTTGTTCGCGTATCATCTATTAATTGTAAAAGCTTATGTAAAAGTGTTTACATACAAGGGCCAAAATATGCATCTAAAAATTGATTTTAAAGTTGAAAGCTTTTGATTGTTTCCGAAAGACTTAACTTTAACAATAGCCACCCTACAAAAATTATAACCTGCCACATTTACTAAATGTGAGCTTGACGTAAAGACCATTTTTATACGTATAACCGACACATATGTGCATAGAGTTTTTATTGACACTGACATTGCGTCGACTAATTTGGTTTTCTTTCCGTTTTTACCCATTTCCACTTACACAGCACCCTTTTTTAAATGTTGTTGTGCAATACACATCTATTCATCAATATTAAATTGTATAACTTATTATACTTTGTTAAGATACATAAGTTTTGAACAACAAACTAACAAACAGAATATTTTATCAAGTATTTTGTATTCAACAACCAACTTTGTATTCGTCATTTAAAAAGGAGTCCCGCTTTATCACGTTTTAATGGTTTTTTCAGTACATTAAGTTAAATATGTTTTAGAAATGGACGTTAAGCTTTAGCTAACTGCTTGAATTCACGTGGAATTAATCGAAATAACCGAAATACGTTAAAATCCATATAAAATTGAATGAAGTACAACCTATCTTGGTCAAAGTTTTTAAACAGATCTCTGGTAGTGTATTATTTTTTACTTATTTAAAGGAGTTTCACGTTTATATCACAACTAAGCCTCTTTAACCTGTAAGATGTTGATAATTAATTACGGATTAAAATGGGATTATTTGGGATTATTTATGAACCAACACGTTTAATTTTTATTCAATAGAAGTAACGAAAGGCTAAACTCATCAACGATATAGTGGGTAATGCAAAATTTAAAATTTGAGCCTTATTATACGATCAAATCACAGTAGGCTTTTCTCATCAAATAAGCTGACGAACTCAAGGAAGATGGGCGGGTCCACCGTAAGACGTAAAAATTAATAAAGAATCTTACTGGCGTCACTGTAATCAAGATTTTCGGTAAATTTAGATACGCTTGAGATGTTATTATTTCTAGGATGATCACAGAGGACATGAAAAATGCCTACTGTGTAGACAAATAAGTCTATTCTCAACACAAAATTAGTAAAAATCCACTTTAAAGTTATAAGTCACGTTAATGTGAGAATCTCTAAATCAAACAGATTGGTAGGAAACTACCCAATTATGAAATAAATTTTGGTAACGTAAAATCTTAATGATAAAAAAAAATTTATTCACCCTGCATATTTGTGTAAACAAATATACTAGTGAAATGTATTACTTTTTATAGCGGCTTAACATAACTATTACTTTAATGGTCGATGGACGTAATAAAATTATACGTTAACTCACCTTTATTATATTTACCCATTAATGACCAAGCATAAAAAATAAGATGTAATGAATTTCTTTCAATTTAACTTTTTATTTAAAACGTCTGAAGGTACATAGAATAAAACAAATTTTACATAAAAACGTATTATATATAGGGTGCCATAGGGGTGATTGATTTGAAATATTAAAAAGGTAAATTGCACCACGGTCTATCTCAGTGAGGTACAAACTTATGAAACTTACTGTAATTCAGAACTTCTTTTGAATAGGCCGTGAGGGAGGCAGAGATATATCCGTAAGTATAACGAGTAAAGCATTTGTTTTTTTTTGGACGCCACATCAATTTACAGGTTTAGTAATTAAGATACCTACAACAAAAATTGAGAAAGTTGTACCTTAATAGCATAACAGGTAATCTGAATAAATTATAAACAACTGTATTCATATGTATATTTAATAAAGCAAAATGTCTGATTAGTATCAGCATAAAATAACTAAAACGATATTTCTCGTAATGATTTACGATACCCAAATTGCTAAATTCAAGACAACTATATAAGGTAACAATCTATATTTATTAAAATTTAAAATGCAGTATGATCAATACTGTATTCAATAACAAACATGTACTGACCTATGTCAACAAATATTACAGTACTAAAGGTTATGAACTTAGAAACTGATAACAGCTGTCCCTTTATAACCGTATCAGAATAACACTAACTGATTTGTTTGCTTAAAACGCACATTGCATGAAAGGATACTTCTTACTTTTCTTACAGTCAAAATAAATATATTAACCTCGCCTCATAGTAGGAGAATTTCGTTTTCATTCGTAAGATAAACATGCGATAAAGGTAATTTCCATTTGTCAATAACGTACCAACAAACGAACTGTAGACCATATATGTTTCACATATCAATAATGGAAAAACTACTAACGCAGGAAAACTAACAGTAAGCGGTACTGATACAAAAGTATCCCCATTTTTAATTATTCAAGACAAAATTACATATCATCCACGCCATTATATGTAACTTCATGACGTCACCACCTCGCCTTTGCAAATACGAAATTCATTAAGATTTCAACTTTTCTTACTTTTCTTGCAGTCAAAATAAATATATTAACCTCGCCTCGTAGTTTGCTATGCCGTACAGTAGAATTTTTAGAACAGTTATTTGATATAACAGTAACCACGGAGACTTCAGCCTTGGAATTAAAATAAAAGTCAAGAGAGTCTCCTTTTTACCAAGAGATTTTGTGGATGCGAAAGGATAATTTTCAATACGGTCTTAGCGAATTCTTCCGGTTGCACAATTCCCTTTTGTTTTTCAAACTGGCAAATAGCTTATATGATTAAAAAGCTGTCAAGAAAAACTCTGTGCTGTGTGAGTGCTTCTAAAACACACAGAAGACAAATAATAACAGCCCCTAGTCGAATTTTACTCTTGTCAACTCTAGCACCTTCATATGTAATAAACTAAAAGAGGTTAATCATCAAAGAAACAGAGCCACCAAAATTTGTATCCGAACCTCACCGGCTTTCTCTGGAGAAACATCTTGGCTAAATGCCTTCCAAATTTTGACAACATGTAACAAAATACTCCAAACTGTAAATTCCTGCTATTCATTATGTCGAATAATGGGCGAAACTTAAAAAGTTGGGTTTTTTAATGGTGTATACTTGTATTTGTCTTATAAAAATCAGTAGTAATACAATCTTTCAGAATTGTTTAATATGTTGAAACAAATTTATGAAATTTGAAAAAGTGATAAGGCAAACAACCTGGTATTAATATAACAGTTTGCTAAACGTGTAAAGTTCACTGTGGAATATAATTTTAGTAAAGGATAACTAGACCATTAATAAATTCCTATTGATATCCCTGAAGCTATTTCTTTTCATACAGTTATTAAATAATGTTATACCCTGTTATTTATCTTTACCCCAATACATGTTCATTTGATATAGTGTATGGTAGCCTGTGAGAATCATAATTCCAATGAATTTCTTTTTATATCTTCGGCAGAAAATATAATATCATGCCTGTTGTTATCATGGGCATATTTTATTGAATAATTCACTACTAAACGAATATTATTGATTTCAATCGTTTCTGGCAATGCGGAATAAGTAGGATGCTTTTTTTGATTCAACACTAGGAAATCTTTTGTATTACGTTGTACCTCTTTAGATAGACTCGGACATGGGTCTCATTGGTTGAAGGTTCCTAATCATTTGCGTTATCGTTATGCGTATTTTCTTCTTAGAACATATTTCATAAGTACCAGCAATGTCCTGTTACTCTTTGTAGCCTACACTAAGCATTTAAGAAAACAATCAATCAACCCATTCAAAACCAACGACATATGTACATATCTCAAACACACCTGTAAGTACGTTGTTATCAAACCTTCTTCGTCATGCTCGCTTATATTTTGTAACTCTGCATCTAATTCTTTGTAAGTCAATGCCATTTTCGGATTACCCTTCCACATATTTTTAAACATGTGGGGTAAACCTTAATAAAACACGGATCGCTGCAACTCCGTCTGCAGCTGTAACCACAATGTGAAATCGACTAGGGCACACGGTATGCCACAAACGCGCTCAAGTTCAGACAGGAATAGACTATTTCTTTTACCGCGCTATGGCTAACGTTGCGAAATTGTAACAATAAATTTACACTTTTTAATAAAAATTAATTTTAGTAAAAAGGACACTGCACACCTCTTATGGGTTTTTAGACCACAGTCATATTTAATGAAATTTTATATGTTATAGACTAAAACTGTCTGAACAATATTTGTCATTGGACCAACTTAATATAATGGCTAGTTTTTGATATACAGGGCGTTAAAGTAATAGTGCCTAATAAGAATAACGACTGTTCAGTGGGTTTTAACATTGATATACGCAAGTGTTACCATTACAACATTTTATACAGGGTGTTTCAACAAAAATTAGTATTAAATATGATTATTTACATGATAAAAAGTGGAACTTATACATAAAATAAACAACCTAATATTTACATGATTTATATACAAGAAATGGAACATTTAGACGGCAGCATGTCTGTTTAAAACATCTTGAGTAGCGGCTAGCACTTTGGTTTGCGGTAGCCTACTAACTTCTTCGTGCCTTGCATAGCCCAAAAACCAAATAACTGCTGCTATATGTGCACACATTCCTATAGTTCGCGCTCCTGTTTTGCATTGGCAATAGTAGTCAAATATAGGACCATCTTCTTGTTCAGCATCATTATCAGGAACAGGGTTATAGCTAATTATCATTTGATTTCTATGTCTAGATCTAATTCTAAGCCGAACGAGATTTAATTCATTGAACGCCGTATCAATTTCGAAAAAGTGGTTGCCCAGTTGGTGATTGTTATTCTGTATGTAAGAAGGTGCTAGTTTAAGTTGGAAAGGTCCGTAAGTTATGCGTCTTAATTGAGCTACATTTAGAACTGGATAATTTCCTAATTGGTTTTGTTCTAAAGGTGCCCATCTGCCGTGCCGACTCAACAAGGCTTCATTTTCCGCTCTAGCTTGTACATGATTAGGTTCGTTTACCATTTGAAGCATTTCTTGTGCTAGTTCTTCATTTGCTTCTTCCATATGTAATGGTGGATGGTAGCGGTTTATTAGAGCACAGGCAACACGGAAAAATGTCCGAAAATTGGGTATTTAGGTAATTGAAAAGCAGTTACGAAAAATATTAAATATTGACTGAACGTGTCCGTTTCGAGGTTCTACTACCCACCTTTGCTTAGTAATAATTCTGCTAGCGTTGGCTTCTACAGTTGGTGGAATTTGCACAGATATGCCAATATTATTTAAAAATTCCCGAGCATCTCGGTAGCCTCTATCCACAATCACAACATCGCCAGGTTGCAGCCAGTGTCTTCGTTCTTGATCCTGATTATATTGGTATTTTAATATACTCGCATCATTATTTCTTGGGCGGAAAAGTATGGACCATGAACATCCAAAATATATCCATCTGTGGCAACAACTAGCACTGGCTTAACAAGATGGCAATGTTTGTGAACTGAATAGGACTGCCTGAGCGTCTGAAAATTTTTGCTACGCTCTATGTTAACATAAGTGGCATCGATACAAATAATGGTTTTTGGGTTTTCAGGTTCCTCATTAAATAACTCATTTGCAAGTCTGGTAACGTGTTCAGCAATAAATTGGTTACGGTTTATGTGACGAGGTCCTAAATTCTGGGGCACAAAATCATTGGATAATGATTCCTTAACTTTTTGAATTGCCAATGAGACACCTTGTCTGCTACCATAAGAAAACATCGCCGCTAAAAACGTGTCTGAAAGTCCTTGACATAATTTACATAAAAAACACAGTAAATCTTTTTTTTAACTTCTCTCCTTCTTACGTAAATATTAACATTCGCACAAGGGTTGAACAATTCCCAAAATTTATCCCTGTTTAAGGATGACAGCGCACTTAGCTCCTCATCACTGAAATTGTTTTCATCCGAAAAAGTTTCATTTTTTGTGTTACTTTCTCGTATTGTTGTCAACAACTGATCCAACTCTGTCCCTTTTAAATTGTATGGCTTTTTAATGGACCTTATACCATTTTCTAATGGAAAAAGTAATAAACCATTCGCATCAAGATGGACAGGACGGACCTTACAAATACGAGGTATGTATACTCCCTTTCGCATAAAAATATTTGTCCTTGCCTGTCCTGATAAATGTTGAATATTTGCAGCATTATTGCATATTAAACAATGATTAGCACTATATTTTAGAGGAAGCTTCATAATTGTTGGATCTGGATCATTTTCATAGACCTGAATTTCATCTATGATACCTTGATTGCAATTTGTACATAGCCTGGTATTACCATTTATGTGCATTGGCGGAAGTGAAAGTTCCTGTCGTCTTCTCTGAGCAATATTTATCTTCTGGTCGGCATTTTGTCGTAAAATGGTCATTTGTCTGGGATTCCCCACTATTTCACATACATAACACTGAAAGTTTAATGGAAAAGCCATTTTAATGCAAACTTAAATAATGACTTTAAGGAAACTTAGTTACAGGTGACATTGTCATTTTAAGTAACTGATTGTTATTAACAATCGAAAGTGTAGATATGTATCAGGCTTATGGCTATATCTGTAATTTTTAATAGTATTAACTACTAAGTTTTATTCAAACACCATGTATAGAATGATAGAAAGTACAGAATAATGAAAAATTACTAAATAGTATAATATGTAATTGTAACACTTGTGTATATCCATGCTAAAACTCACTGAAAAGCCATAATGCTTATTAGGCACTACCACTTTAACGCCCTGTATATCAAAAACTAGCCATTAGATTAAGTTGGTCCAATGACAAATTTTGTTCAGATAGTTTTAGTCTGTAACATACTAAAATTTCATTAAATTTGACTGTGGTCTAAAAACCCATAAGAGGTGTGCAGAGTCCTTTATTAATAATAAAACTTTTTAAGGTTAAGATATTGCTAAAGGTTCAAAATAACCAACACACAAAGAACAATACGAGATAAGTATCTCATCCCAAATATATATAATATTACCAGAAACGCTTTGTAGAAATTTCAAATATATTGTGGAAAGCATTGTAAATAAAATTTTGACACAACAAAAGTTTCGAAAACTACATAATGTGTTAGAAACGATGTTAAACGTAAAAAGCCTCAAGTTTACAATAAGTGTATAACAAAATTAACTGAAAACTAAATGTTAGAAAAATAGTGCCTTATATAACATTTTTCCAAATAAATACCATATGGTTATTAAATTGTACATCCTTTGTGCACAAATTTCGTACTTATATACATAAAGGATGTCCCAACGTTCCGAAGAACCGTATTAACTTGTCTATATTTATTGATATTGACGTTTTCTTTCTTTTACATTATGGATGCGTGTCTGCTGCTCATTTTCAAAATATTACAGTTTATACACAGCGTGTCCCAATAAAAAAAAACGCTAAAGTTATGTTTTTTTAATGGAATCTACCCAGTTTGATTTATTTTTGGATTCTAATTATGAATTTTTACTTAACTGTCATCAATATTCTGTTCAAATATTCGTACCTTGCAAATCCCTGTAGATAAATCAAAGTAATTAACGCCGTTTTAATTCCAGAATGTTTGCCGCATCTTTTAGTGTTTACTCAGCAACCTACTCAGTCACATGTGCCTACTGCGATTTTTTAAACATGAAAAATCAAAAGTATCAAAAACTCATTTTTTTTCAAATGGCACCCATGATTGTACTGGTCAAATGCTTTTTGCGATGCTTTCTATCAATGTAAAGTTTGTGTAGTCTAATGTAAAAATCCTGGCAGCTATCCTAAAATAACTAAATTTCGAGAAACTTTTCTGCAAAACTTTTATACGAAACAATAAGCGCAGCTTTCGGTAAATTATTAACGATTTTACTTGACTTAGGTGTCTTTTTAAAATCAGTGAAATTGTTAATAATTTAATAAATAAGCTATTTCTTATAAAAACTATTCACGTTCAACAAAAAGAAACATTTAATTTACAAACGTTTTTATTGTATGTTCGTTGTAGGTTACTCTACTTACATAAATATGAGCTGATAAATACATGTTCCTCTAATGGCAACAACATTAGCCGTACACTCAATCCTGAACTTTTTTTTCAAATAATTCTTTCGTGTATTCCACTCCATTCTCTCTACTTTTAGATATTGGAATCAATATCGTCCATATAACGAAGCCACCCTTACAGTTAGGTAAAACGTTTCCACACATTAATTATTTCGTTTAACGCTTACACAGTACTACGTGTTGGGATTTTTTTTTTGTAAAATTTAGCTATAAATCTAAAGGTTGTATAGTTCGTATTTTATATTTCAAAAACCAGCGGTGCGCCCCTTACAGGACATTTAATGTCGAGATGCGTATCCTACGTTCAAACATTTTAAACGTGATTAATTTGTACCTCAGTTTTTTATTGCAGTATTTTACTTTAATATCTGGTACTAATTTTAATATAGGTTACCCGTAACAAAATTTTTATACTATAAAATCATGATTTTTTGAAAATGCTTTATATTGAGCACTATTAAAGCACTATACATCACTTAGACACATCATATATTGGAATTTCAGCAAATTCCTTTATTCTAGTAACAAATGTGTGTGTATATATATATATATATATATATATATATATATATATATATATATATATATATATATATATATATATATATATATATATAATTAAAGTAAGTTGCGTCAGGTCGTAATCTTTTGAGGCCGAGAACTTTATATTTCACTTTGGGTATTACTTGCGGACCACCCCGTGTGTTTGTGTGCGTGCGTGAGTGCGAGCGGGAGTGCGTGTGTCCATGCGTGTGTGCGTGCGTGTGTGCCGTATATGTGAAATTCCTACAGTATCGCGTAAGACCGATATTACCATATTAAATGTCATATTACAGACCTAGATCCATTTTAATATATATATATATATATATATATATATATATATATATATATATATATATATATATATATATATATATATATATATATATACACACAAGGTATGGTATCGCCTCCGGTATGTGGCTTCCTGAACTCCCGGTGATCCCAATTAGAGTGAAGAAAAAGTATACGTGTGCTGAGGGGAATCATAGGAATATATGTTCAAAAAGTTGTATATGATCAGATACTGGGGCAACGCGTTCGCCCCCAACAGTGCTGCAATCTCTTCGGAGGTGATTGCGACGCTTGTGTATTTTTCGGTATATACGCTATATTTTAATTAAAATATGTGAAGACCTTTAACAAAATTACAACTCCGAAGGTAGCGCTAAATACAGCAAATGTGTGTTTTATGGAATACATGCTCCCGAAATTGTTTAAGTAATTTAATTTATATACTATGTTAGTTGACACGGAAATGCAATAAAAAGGTTTAAAGAAGTATGCATTACTTTTACAAGTGAGGCTATTATGTGTATGTATAAGTGTACGTTTCACGATTTTTAGTCATGATTAAAAATACTTTTCGGATTAAAGTCGTTTATTTGTTTATATTTTTTACTATTTTTAAACGTTTCGGTAGCAATTTTAATTACTAACGTACTGTACATTATTTCTTTTTGCATAATGATAAGATCTTGTTTTGTACCGAGTTAATGAGCCTTTGGTAACAAGAATTACTTAGCATTAGGGAGGTATTGGGTTCAATTCCTGTTACCGCCTACCCTGTATGACGTTATTTTTGGAGGTTTCCCATTTACACATGCATCGGCATGATCACTGCATATACGCTCATCATATCCGGATATTTAGGCGAATGCCGGGGTTGTACCTTTCCTCTCAAAACTCAAAGTTCCTTCCTATCCAATCCCGACAACATCTATCCTTAGTCTCACCATGCACATATACTTAGTGTACGTACATATGTTGGGAATTCATCAATGTGGCTGAAAGTGCTGGGAAAGTTCAAGCAGCGCGCTTTCTGTTTTGGGGAATCAATGAAAAGCGTTGCCTTTACTTTTCATTTCTAGTTGTGCTATATGACCTGCTCAATGCAAAATTCCATTGGCAACATAAAATCTGTTTTAGTCGGCTTTTGGCAAAAAAATACTCCACTGCTCATATGTATGACAAAGGACTTAAGGAAAAATCGCGTTAACAAAATAAATGCGGAAAGTGCATATTAGCATCTATTAACGTTTAGTTAGAATCAGAAACTGCTCTTAACCGACAAAGATTTCCAAATGGCTCGTTCCATGTAATTTTACCACGGAATTAGGATACGCTGCCCATTTTGCGATTATCGCCTGTACACTCCTAAAAATACAAAAATTCATGTGACATCGCTTTCAACTGATTTCTACCAGGGAATGCAATCTTAAGGTCTGTTGGTTAGTTGATAGCGTCTTTACTATTAAGTAGCACAAAAGCTTCCGGACGCGCAGAAAATTTTACGATTGTTTCTATAATTCTGTTTCGAAAGATCGTATCATTTTCCTTGTTTTAGAATATATGGTACTTCGAAGGCGTTAATTAGCTCATGATAGCTTTCTGGCCAGAAACTGGAAAATTCGATATTTATTCAACAATTTCGCTACGAAAAAGGCCAAAAGCGTTATACTGATGGCCATAAATTATTCTATTCATGCTTTTATGGTATAATTTTCCAAACTATGTTTTTGTGAAAAAATGCAAAATCAAAATTCACGAACCCCTTTTGTCAGGAAAGTGATTAAACTCATTCTTTTCGATGACCTTGATGGTTTTTGGAAACACGATATCAAATCTATGCAACAATGCGAGTTTCCTTAATGTGGTTCGTGCTACATGCGGAAACCCGCCCAGCAGTCTTGATTTACTTCTGAACTAGATTGCTATGCGCATTTTTCATACTCAAAAAATCTTGAACCGGAAATCATATAAAAGCTTATAATGTAATGTACTGATACGGCCATATACTGTTTTAAAAAATAAAATTGCCTTTGTGAAAAGCATATTATTTAGTATAAAGTTTCATATATGTGTGGAATGGAAATCTCGGATACTCTCAATTGTCAATTGTCGCCATTTCAATTATTGGCAATACTGAACACCATAGTAACTGAGATATTGGGGCATGGATTGCCATATAACCAAACTGAATTCAACCTATTAGCTGCAGCCTTCGAACGCATTGCAAGCTCTAAATATTCCCGCGTGGACAAATATGGAAAACTGAAATGTTTTTGTCCTTAATTCTATGGATGTATATTTGAGCATAAATTGTTAAATTTAAGTGTACTGAAGGTCCGTATTTGAATAGTTCCTAATTGATGCAAAGCGTTTTTGTGGCTGATGTTTGTATCGTTAATATATTTCTTTAAGAGTAAATTACAATTATAGTGTATACAGAATGGGACGTATCTTAAAAATATCTGGTGAGGAAAACAAACGACCTTCCAATTTTTTTTAAATATTGAATTGTGCTGGATTTTACTTGACACTCAAAATGAAACTAAACAGTTTCTAATTTCCACAAACTTATTCAAGAAACTAGTTTGTGGAAATTGGAAACTACTTCGTTTCATTCTGAGTGATAATTTTTTTTAAATAACTATACATTTGCAATCTTATTTAATTCATTTTTAGGCTTAATCGATTTTGTATTAAGAAACTTTATTAAAAAAAGCACCATTTAGAAACTGTCATCTAAATGCTACCTTAGGAATTTTTTTGTCGATAAATTACACGTTGTATAAAAAAAATTGCATAGAACAATATTATCAGATATGCTTAACGTTTATATGTCGATATTATATACTTCTTTGAATTTCAAGTATGTAATATGAACTTGTACCATTATCACACATAATAAAATATTTATCTTTTTTGGGTTTTTAAATGGTATTTTTTAAATTATACAATTTAAACGTTTCGTTAACACTTACAGTTATCTTCGTCAGTAGTAATATTTATTAAAATTGTTAAAGATGTTGAAAATAATTTTGTCAAAGTTGAAAAATTAAAACATAAACATCAACCTGCTATTAATATTGCAGTTTGAGAAACGTATAAAGCCAACTGTAGAATTAAATTTTAGTAAAGAATCACTAGGTCACTAAAAATTAAACATTTTTGAACTGTCTTAAAGATGACACACTAGAACACTGTTTAAACACATTGTTTAAAAAAAATTGAATCTAGATTACACATTGCATTATTACGATTCTAATGGACGTTATAGTACATACAACATGTATTACAGTACTTAAAATTTAATATAATTAATATAATATAAATTTATTTGAATCATAATCATTATTTCATAACATAATATGTGATATACTAACGAAAAATGAAATAATTAAAAGCAACAAAATGAAACTCGCGAGTCTCATACTTCTTAAGTGTAAGGGTTACAATGCAATATTGCGCGGTACTAATCAACTTCTTAAAAATAATTCATTAAGTTTCCTTTTGTTCAGTGTGTCCCGATTTCGTCGTTTTCAAAAGATATCTTTGTTATTATCAAAGGTAGAATTTGAAGTGTTTACATTCACGTACTGCTTTGTTGATCTAGATTTCATGGCAAAACCGAAAATTTAGTAACTTATTTTGTTTTCGACTTATAGACACGATATTTCTACACCTTTTTCTAAGTCTTATACTTCACTTAATACTATTATAGTGATATATTTCGTAAACTGTGCTTAACTATTGCGAAGTTCCGGATTCAGTGGCGTGCTTAGCATATTTCTAGGGGGTGCGGTTTGTGAGTAACAATGTAAACTTGCACTTGTTTAATTGGGAATTACGGTTGGCTTGGCAATTATCAGCTGCAACTTTTTCTTAGCTTTTCAAAAATATAAATATAGACGTTCCTGAAAAACATCTTCCAAATATTTTTTAACAGGACGGTGGTCCAGCCTATAATGCTTTGACAGTGAGGAATTATATATAAAACGGTTTCCAAAATCGTTGAGAAATGGTTGATAGACAGATAGGGAGAATATGCAAGAAACAGGCGCCACAAGCTTTAAAGGAAGAAAAGATAAGTTATTACTTCTTGAAAGAGAGACCCTGTAAAGCTTGAAACAAGGAGCAACAGGAATAGCAATTAAACGACAATTCTATCAACAAGCGTGAATTTATTCCTAAATTCCCAACAAAGACTGCTATATACTGAGAGAGAGAGAGATACACACACACACACACACACACACACACACACACACACACACACACACACAACAAATATATATATATATATATATATATATATATATATATATATATATATATATATATATATATATATATATATATATATATATATATATATATATATATATATATATATATATATATATATATATATATATATATATATATATATATATATATATATATCACAATGTACACGTTTTCTTATAGTGCACGCGTATCAAAACATGCAATTTTTCTCCATAACACTACTAAATATAAATTTGTGCTGATATCACAATAACAACACCGAAAAATAGTAAAACTGCGTAATTGAGTGCAGGTACGAATATTGACGCTGACGAGGGAAAGTTGTGAGATTTGTGTGTGATAAATTCACCTTCAAATTATGTAAAATTGTTAATAACACGTAATGCCCTTCTCTGGGACGCTGAAGGATCTTTCGTACGTAATCCCTGAAAAGGAAAATTTATATACATAAACAACCGTAATAGTTGACATTAGAAAGGTAACCATTGAACTTGCCTTTCGGTTCACAATATATAAGCACAAATCCCCCCATTAACAATGACAAATTCAAGTAGGTATATAAATAATCGAAGAAGCTTGTTCAGCTTATTCTATAAGTTTCAGCATGCATAGACGAGTAATTCGTCAAGTAAGATTAGATACCAATGATCTGAGCACTCTTTTCCTAAAGCAAGCAAATTTATACTTAAAAGCTAACAAACATAGTATAACTAATATGACACAAACACCCGGTAGATATATTACACAATTTCTGATTTGAGTTATTGCTCCTGAGCACGATAGCGTAAACAGTAGCTTTTGAGATAATATCAAATATGGAAGCTAAATGCTAACACATCACTGTGTTTTATTTAAAAGTTCAATAGTAATTACCCCAAACTTGGTTAAGTATGTGCACAAATTATTTACTAATGGATTGATCCAGTTATAACAATTTTACGTTAGTGAAGTTTTTATAAAAGTGAAAGGTTTTCGAATAGTAATATGATCCTGAAGTTGTAACACTGATACATTACAGTACAGTAAAAAATAATTTATAATATGGTTAGTTTAAATGCACTTAATCTTTGGTAAGAGCTGCAGGTATACGTAATCAATTAGGAAATAGATTTGACAATGTAATATTTATTGATATAGAAGATAAGGAAACACCTAACCTGATTGTTGAACGAGTACGTGGACTTTATTTAGTAAAGTTTAATTTCTATCCTCGTCATTGCAGGGTAGCTATCAGTAGTCAGTTACGCTCATTCCCAGCTCCAAGCACACGAACTTGAACGTGAACTTTCCTCCAGCGACAAGTACCTGGAGGAAAGTTGGGGCCTAGATAAGTGAGTATTTGTCTGTTTGTCTAATTTACCTACGCGTGCTTAGGTGTATTATTCCCGAATTTGTTTTAATAAAAGTCTGGTGCCTTTTACACGACTGTACCAGGATTGCAACTCACCCTTATTTGCGATTTTCGACAATACGATAAGCCACCTTAATATTCAAATCCTCGAGACACGCTCACGGCCTTATAACCCACAGAGATAGACTTTAAACCATTAGTTAATCTATTATCTTCCGTGATAATCTCTTTTTCGCCCGTAACAAGCATTTGGTCTAAACTTTGTCTAAAATCTGAGCTGATCATCTATTTCGTTGGAGATACCAAAAAATCGATCCTCTCGATGACCAGCAGTTAAATGCTTCAGTTCATGCGTACTACTGAGCGTTTGGGGCGGATATTTCCCAAATCTACGTTTATATATCAATTTTGTTGGGGTTACTGCCAAATTGATTGCCTCCATGACCTCGAGCTAAATTCTGTCAGTCATTTAAACTGAATTTTCCAAAAAATCCATGATGATCCAGCAATTTCGTTGTGGACCAAGAGCTAAATTCTGTGATCCATGAGTGCTGGTTAACAATTAAGTCAAGTATTGACCATTATCTATATTTACACACTGATTTCGTTAGGTTTACGGCAAAATCTGAGCTGATCATCTATCTCTTGGGGGATACGGCAAAATGGATCCTCTCCATGACCAGTATTTGGGTCGAATATGTTCCAAAATTTATATTTATGGACCAATTTCGTTGGGATCGTTGAGAAGTTTACTCGTTGACCAAGAGCTACATTGCGTTACCCATGTATGCTCATTAGAATTTAAGCTGAATTTTACCCAAAATCGATACCTTTCCGAAAGATGTGTCAATTTTGAGCTCATTAGTAGACTAGTTGTTCTACAATGGCAGTTGTGTTTAAAACTATACGATTAACTGTCTAAATTTTGATTAACTGTCAATCTAAGCTTTGAACTTTTTATTATGGCAAAAAATAACAAAGACATATTATTTAACGTTATTGAATTTTGTCGTAATTTATACATTAATTAAGAACCAAAAGTATTATGACCATTGACAACTAAGCAGGCAAGGATATTTAAAAATTTATGCAATAAATACTGCTTTTGAGTTTCTTTAAACAACACAGGAACCCATTCAAAAATTACCTTTGATTCAATTAAATTGTATATGAAATACTCCTATGTTTTGTGTTTTAAGCTCAGTTAAATTTCTCGAAGAAATTCAAATAGTTACATACCAGGTTTTGACAAATAGAAGTAAGAAGTGTACAAATCAACGACCAGAACTAATTGAGTGCTTTATTTTTAGTTATATATCACATATTCCAGTAATTAATTGCTTTTACACTTTTAACTTTTACTCAAAAATATGTATATTAACATTTGCATTTACAGAACACACGGTTAGGAAATCGTATTCATCGTTTACAAAGATTGAAAACATTTTAATTAATGGTAGTACAGTATTATAAAGTAAATTGCTACATTTTATTTGTATATAATAGGAGTTTTCCAAAATTAAACAGGCTTAACCCGATCGATCCAATACAGAAAGTTGCTAAACAGTATTGTATACGTGAAAATTTTCAATGATCCAGTTTAATTTCCCAAAAATACCCAATATGAGTATATTTCAAAGTACACCCGACGGCAATGAAAAAGCCCACCCTCCGAGGCGATCTAACGTAGAACTTTTGGACACCCTTTAAATGCTAGCAATAACCAAGGACGTATTGTAGTAGTAAGGTGAATTTTACATTATATTACGGAGACGTAGATATTCTCTTAAACAACCAGTTTGTTAATGAAAGAATTCTTATGAAAATACGTAATCCCTGGTTCAAAACTGGCTTGAAAATCTGTTATATAACAAGAAGAATTATATTTTTTATGTTTTTAATGAATTTCAATGTATAATTGAATTAGACAATAAATTTACATGTCGTTATAGTTTACTTTAAGGAATTCAAAACAGCTCCAAGTCAGTTGTTTTTCTTCACATATTTTTAATATGAAATTGTTGCACAAAAATAAAAAATCAATTAGTCTACGATATAATTAGGCTGATTAGAAGAAATAGTAACAATGCGATTCCAAATTATTCTGATTTCATTATTTCCCTTATATTACGGTGATTAAAAAGCATCCTAATTGATAAAATAAAAACAGGTTATTTGTCCTATAATTTCCCATTAATTGTGATTTAAATATAAAAACTCCTTTAACTCTATAGATCATTGGTAGGCACAAGCACCGCTAAAAATCGAATCAATATAAAAGTGGCAGTTTTTCAATCAAAAATGAAAAACTGTTTTTGAACTTACAAAATTCGTTTTCTTTTTCCAACGATAAATATCCCGACCTGCCAACCTACAAAATTGAAATAAAAAGAAATGGAATAATTTAGATTTCAATTTTTTTAATCAACTATGCAACCTTTACTTTAATACGTTCATAACGAAAACAGGCAACATTGTTAAAACAAAAACAATAATCTGTTAGAATGACGTTTAAAACATCATGTCAGATAGACATTCATAGACATAAATACATGTAAGGTAAAAAAAAAATTCTATAGCCACCCGCTTCTATAAAAACGTCGATAATACAGCTTCAGCATTTTCAATCAAATTTTTTTAATTTTTACATTTATTTCGCTTTACATTAAACAACGTTATAAAGAAAATGTGCGTAAATTTAAATTTTCTTTAAAAAATACGTCTACACTTTCATTATAAAATTAATCATGGCATCAGACATCATGGACGATCTTGACGAAACTTGGTCAAAAGTTGTAAAATGAGCTAATAAGTCGATTTAGCGATAGTGAAAAAAAAGTCGATTGCATAAACTTCTACACCTACATATGTTATATATATATATATATATATATATATATATATATATATATATATATATATATATATATATATA
Source organism: Vesta saturnalis (assembly GCA_036346205.1). Classification (NCBI taxonomy): domain Eukaryota; kingdom Metazoa; phylum Arthropoda; class Insecta; order Coleoptera; family Lampyridae; genus Vesta; species Vesta saturnalis. The sequence continues at coordinate 1,885,495 of JARFJB010000935.1, read as the reverse complement.
TATATATATATATAGGTTGGAAAGTAAAAATGGGAATTAAATTTGAAAAATCGATCTATCTACATTTCATATTTATTATTTATTATTATTAGCGTTACAACCTTAACTAATACTAAACACGAAATACACAACAAAGTAGTACTATCTAATCATAGTTCACTAATTAATATAAAATCCTTCATTTTCAATACAAGCCGGCATACTTCGGCGCATGCTGCTCGTTAAAATTTGCCCAATATTGAATAAACCGAGAATAATTCCCCTTTGCTGCAACGAACTATGCGTTGGCCTTAAGAGACGGGAATTTTTTTAATTAAAATAAAGCTTCACAATATAGTTACGACAAAGTCAAGACGGGTTATAACTGAATATTTTAATAGTCATATGTTCTCCTATTTATACCCGAATTTTAGATTCTATTGATACTTGTAGTAATTACTTGAATGGTAGTACAAATTAATTGATTTTCGGCTTAACCTGTGTGTAATTATTCTAAAAATAAAATATGCCGAATATACCAAAATAATAGGAAAGTACGTTCTTGTACTATCTGCATTGGTTGATTTCGATTACATCCTAGATAATTTGATAAAATAAATACTTGAATTGCATTGAAAAACATTATAATTGCTAAAATAAGAACTGGTTATTTATCATTAAATTTCCCTTAGGTAAGGTGGCATTATTTAATTTACACACATCCCAAATGCTTTTCAAAGAAACCGGGAACGCTAAAAATGTCAATTTAGCTTTTTAGGAAATTTCAAAATAAAATACAATGCCCACATATGGGAAATTGAATCCTAACACTTTTATAAAAGAACTAATTTTTTATATTGTAATTTAACGAATCCTTTTCAATTAATTGGCTGTATATCGTGCCCTGAGGGGAGTTGAACATGATTTGTGTAACAACACAATAGAAAATCTGCCTGACAAAACATTTGGAAAACAACAAAAGAAACAAATTTTTGAACTAGCTATTGCCTGTCAAGAATAAGACTGACATGACAAGATTATTAACGAAATACATAGCGATGTTCCCTTATCAATGGACATAGCTCACTTGTGTTTTTGTGACATATCTTTATCTTGTAAACAAACTGCACGTTATAACGACACGACACTTTTTAATTATTTTTTCCTAAACGGTGAATTTTACGTGAAAATGTATGGAAACCTTTTTTGTTCGGAATTGATTTCTGATGAATATCTTGTAAACTCGTCATATAAAACAGTGGCGTAACACATTTTTTTTGACGAATTTATGTCATGACCTAGCTGTATCTACGCCACTGGTTAAAAATGAACTTTTCAGTTTAAATATAAATGAAACATACATTCATGTGAACTTTCCGGCTCGAAAGCGCCTCAGGAATCACCCCTTAAAATAAGTACATACACTTAAGTAACACCCTGATATATATATATATATATATATATATATATATATATATATATATATATATATATATATATATATATATATATATACAGGGTGTTACTTACGTATACACACACACACACTCAAAAATCAAAATTTTATTGTAAATGTTGATAATATTTGACTGTTTAAATTATATAAAGAACTAAAAACTTCTAAACTGAAACTGGCCTACACGCTGTATTTGGAGTAGCTAATTATTCGCAACCGAAGCGTAGTTGCGGAACAAACTAATATGAAAGGTACGTGACCCTGGTACCGCCACACTAAAACTTGACGTTATGAATAGAATCGTATGCATCGACCCTTGATTCACATGTACCAACCCAAAAAAATCTCAGTTCAATAGCAGCTTGTTTCACTTGGCTTACATATACGCAATAACATACTATGTGAACGTCTAGGTGAAGTAATAAGTGATTGTAATGCATTTACATATATACATATATGCATATGTATATATATATATATATATATATATATATATATATATATATATATATATATATATATATATATATATATATATATATATACAGGGTGTCCGGTGAGGAACTGTAAAAACTGAAATGGTATGTTCCTTGGGTCAATTTAAGTAAAAAAAGTCCCATAAACATAGGTCTGATTCGCAATAGTTACCCAGATACAAGCGTTTAAAGTTTATAAATGACCACATATTTTTTCAAAAGTAATTGTTATTAGTCAACTGGAAAAACAAAACCGAAACAATCTGTCATTTATTCGTTTGTGTTCTAATAATGACAAAGTGGATTGTAGTAAATTAAGTGTAATTTAAATTTAAAATGCCTTTTCAATTTTCTAAGGAAGAGTACGCTGACATCATTTACATTTATGGATTTTGTGATGGAAATGTGAGAGCTGCCGTTAGGGAATATGAACGAAGATTTCCCAACAGGAGGATTCCAAATCACCAAACCTTTTCTTCTGCGTTTCAACACGTTCGAACTCATGGTTCATTTCCATCAGTTTCAATAAGATCTGATCGTCCTGTGGAGTTAAATGTGAATGAGCTAGAAAACATTCTACAGATGGTTGATCGGAGTACAGGGTTGAGTGTTAGAGGAATTTCTTCTCGAACGGGAGTCCCCCGTATGTCAATATGGCAAACATTACATGATGGGCTTTTGTATCCCTATCATACACAAAACGTTCAGCACCTTGAACCTGGAGATTTTGCTTTGCGGTTGAATTTCTGCCAGTGTCTACAAGAAAATCCACAAGTAGTTCCATTCATTTTATTTAGTGACGAGGCGCAATTTACTAGAGATGGAGTGAACAATACACGCAATTCTCATTTGTGGTCAGATGAAAATCCACATGGTACAATATGTGATCATTTATAAACTTTAAACGCTTGTATCTGGGTAACTATTGCGAACCAGACCTATGTTTATGGGACTTTTTTTACTTAAATTGACCCAAGGAACATACCATTTCAGTTTGTACGGTTCCTCACCGGACACCCTGTATATATATATATATATATATATATATATATATATATATATATATATATATATATATATATAT